>KZ826108.1:0-33695 GCA_003184645.1 Aspergillus ellipticus CBS 707.79
GCGCTTTTGGAGGCATGGTTGGGGGTTGAATAGAGTGAGCTTTTCGACTGCGGGCAAAACGCGGTCAAGTGGCGGCTCGCTTACAATGGCGGCTCGCTTACCGGTTACGTTAAGAGATAGACACCTTACCTAAGCGCCCCTTATCGGGCCCGATCCCGATCCGAGGGCCATCCGCCAAGAATTTCCTCCTCCTCCGCTTCAACCTCCAGGCAAACAAACCAGTCCAATTGACTGAAACCACCCTCCACCATGGCCAATTCCACACAGGACGACCTGGACGACCAGGTCTACACGCTCGTCACCGGCGCAAACACGTACGTCTCCCCCAATGGCACCTGCACCTCTCCCCATCCCCATCCCCATCCCCATCCCCATTCCCAACCACCACCACCACCACCACCACCACAACAACACCACTAACAAAACACCCAAAGTGGCCTCGGCTTCTCGATCTGCTGCCGCCTAATGGACGAATTCCTCCAAACCGCGCCCCCAACCCGCACCCTAACCATCATCTTCACAACGCGCAGCTCCAAAAAAGCCACTGACACGCTCCGCCGTCTTCAATCCCACCTCACCAGCACCTCAACCTCCTCCACCTCCTCTCACCGCATAACCCTCCACCCCGAAACCCTCGACCTCACCAACCTCCTCTCGACGCGGACCCTGGCGCGTCGCCTCTCCACCACCATCCCCAAGCTCGACTCCATCATCCTGAACGCCGGCATCGGCGGCTGGACCGGCATCGACTGGCCCGCCGCCATCTGGAACGTGCTCACCGACCTCGTGCACACCGTCTCATGGTTCTCGCACAAACTAGCCCCCGCCGGCATGCTCGCGCCCGCCCAAACCACCTCCGAAAACGAACCCCGTCTTGGATCCATCTTCTGCGCAAACGTCTTCGGCCACTACATGCTCGCGCACAACCTGATGCCGCTGCTCCGGAACACTAGCCCCGCTTCCCCCGGCAGAATCATCTGGGTGTCGAGTCTCGAGGCGACGATCGAGTTTCTGGACGTGCGGACCGATCTGCAGGGCCTGCGCTCCCGAACTGCGTACGAGTCGTCCAAGACCCTGACAGATGTGTTGGCGCTGACGGCGGACTTGGAGGGCCCGAGGAAGTGGGTGAGGGGGTTTTGTGATGCTGAGCGGGTGGATGGGGATGTGGATGGGCCGATGCCCAATACCTATTTGACGCATCCGGGCATCTGTGGCACGGGGATTTTGCCTCTCGCCTGGCCGCTGTTTTATTTGATGCTCGCGGCGTTTTGGATGGCGAGGTGGCTCGGCTCGCCTTGGCATACTATGTGGACGTATGCGGGGGCGTGTGCGCCTGCGTGGCTCGCTGGATCGGCGCAGGAGGCGCTGGATGCGGCGGAGGAGCCGTATCGGCGGAGTGGAGGCGGGAGGGTTAAGTGGGGGAGCTCGACGGATCGGTTGGGTAGGGATGGTCCGGCGTCGACGGAGATCTTGGGTTGGGGGTATGGGGGTGTGGTTGGGGGGGCGGTCGTGGAGGCGGACCGGGTGCGGAGGAGGAAGCGCGGGATGAAGGATTTGACGGCGGAGGAGCGCGTCGAGTTTGAGGAGTTGGGCAGGGAGTCGTGGAAGCAGATGGAGGAGTTGAGGGTGCTGTGGGAGGGGATTTTGGATCGCGAGGAGGCCAAGGTGGGAGTGAAGGCGTGAGGGAGGGTGATGTCCGATGGATGGTGTATGATGTACGATGTTGTTTGCTAGATAGCATGCTCGTTGTAGACTTAGAGACAAATAGTTAATGTAATGTATATCTTTCGGCATGAAAGAAAAAAACTGTATAATATTCTTTTTTTGATTCCTGCCTCCCGTATTTACATTCCTTTAACCCATGTCCACATACGTCATTAAAATCAGATAGAGTATTAGTCCATGTGCTCACCAATTCCCGAGGAAAACAGAAATAAAAAGCGTCAAGAAAAAAAAGTCTCAGCGACGAAAAAAAAAAAGTGACAGCGCTGGGTGACAGGCAGCGGCGTCGAATATAGAAAAATGTGTGAAATAGAAGACGGAGAAAAGGCAGCAGCAGGCCAAAGGACTGGTCGACAGCAACACAGCAGTAACAAATTTCAGGAGGGAGGGAGAGATTATAAGGGCTGTAAGGGTGAGCCCGAACCAGACACGCATCTACCATCAAGGCCTCTAGCATGCGGGCACGGACGAGCACGAGACGAATATAAGAACGCACGGGGCGAGAAGGGAGATTGTTCGGAGGAGGGGGGGGGGGGCAGACCGCAACATATCCAAGCAGAGTCCCGTGTTCTTGACCCGAACCCCGCGTGGGGTTCTCACGGCTCGAAGGCAAGAAAGAGACAATCAACTCCGGTTTCTATGCATGGCGGTTTCGAGATATAGGGTTGATATCGAGGGTGTAAGGGCATGTCAACGTGAAGAGGGATTACATGATAATAGCAGGAACTGTTGCGAATGAGGTTAGTGGGTTGTCGTCTGCAATGGATGGAGGGGGTGGAGGCTCACCATCAACGTTCTGCTTGATGCTCTTGTGGGGCAAGATCGAACCACCGTTGACGTAGACTTCGTCAGCGATGGTGACATCGTCACCGAGCACGGTCACGTTCTCCAAGCGAGCCCAGCGGCCCACGGAGCTGTTCCACCCAACGATGGTCGACTTGACCCACGCGTGGTCCTTGACCTTGCTGTTCTCCATGAGCACACAGCGCTGCAGGCGAACACCGTCGCCGACCACGACGTTGGGGCCAACCACAACGTTGGGGCCGATGCGGCAGTTCTTGCCAATCTTGGCCGAGGGGTCGACCATGACATTTCCGCCGTACACGTAGGGCTCGCTGTGGGGCGCGAGCAGCTTGGAGTTGCGCTTCGCGAGAGAGGTGAGGTAGAGGCAGGTGCCGCTCAAGAAATCCTTGGGCTGACCAACATCCATCCAGAAGCCCTCTAGGTCAAAGGAGTGCAGCTGACCATCCTTGACGATGGCGGGGAACGTCTCCTGCTCGATGGAGGTGGGGCGCAGCTCGATCCGGTTCAACACGCTGGGGTTAAGAATGTAGATCCCCGCGTTGATCCGGTTGCCGACGAACTCGACGGGCTTCTCGACGAAGCGGTCGATGCGTGAGGGGTGGTTGGGCTTGTGGACGACGACACCGTACTTGGAGGGCTCATCGACCTTGGTGACCACAATGGTTCCCTCGTTGCCGTGGTTCTTGTGGAACTCGGCAAGCTGCTTGAAGGGGAAGTCGCAGATAATGTCGGAGTTCAGGACAAAGAAGGGAGTGTCATCCTTGCCCAGGATCTCCTCTGCCAGCTTCAGGGGACCCGCCGTGCCGAGGGGCTCGGTTTCGACGGAGAATTCGATTTTGACATTGTAGATCTCTTCGTACTATTTGCGACGTTGAGAATGAGCATGCGCCAGTATAGACTGGATAACGGGCGGTTGTACCTTCTTCAGAGTCGAGACCATCACATCCGGGCGGTAGTTGACGGCCAGGACAATATCGGTGACACCAGCAGCAGCCAAGCTCTCAACTTGGTGCAGGATCATGGGCCGGTTGGCGAATTCGACCAAAGGCTTAGGAAGGGTCAAGGTCTAATGAGGGAATTTCCGTTAGTCTTGCGGTAATTCCACGCATCCAGATTCACTGGTATGCTCGACGTCACGATCATCGGCGGGGTGGAATCGACGCACCAAAGGACGCAGGCGGGTACCGAAGCCTCCGACGAGAATAAGAGCTATAGGAGATCAGTCGAACGAACGCGGCGCAATGGACGGCTGTGCCGCCATGGGTCGAGGCTTGAGACATACCCTTCATGGTGGTTGTGAGGGGGGGTTAATTGAGGGAAAGGGTAGCGATCGGGAGGGGGGAGGGGCTTGCTCCAAACGAGTGACCGGAGCAAGAGATGGATAGGTGGAGGAACACGTAAAAAGAGCCCGCGGAGGGGAAGGTGGAGAGAGAGAGTGTCGAAGAGGGAGATGGAGAATAGAAGCAAGTCCCAACGAACCGAGGGGGACGTTGGAGGGACAGATTAGATCGATCGATTGAAATGGTCTCAGACAAAGGGGAGAAGGAGGGAAGGAAAATGACGGATGGTTTATAAGAGGCCGAGGAGACACCTGGCGTTGCGATTGATTCGGGGAGGGCGGGCCGTAATGAGGGAGTGTATGGGTGTATGGGTGTACGGATGTTGTATCAGACCCCTGGGAGGTGATTTTGGCCGGTGGTGGCAGCCTTGTGAGGAGGCGTGCTCGCGCGGGCTAGCATCAGGGACGGGGCCACTAAGCTCCCACGATTCGGGGGGGTGCACGTTTGCGGCCGCGCCACACCAAAGAATTCTCTGCCGGCCGGCGGGCGGTAACTTGGTACGGGCCCCGTACGGGCGGTGCGTATCGATGGTTGCGGGCCTAGAACCGTTAGAGCGACAGGACTGGCCCGATCAGGTGCGCGTGGGGCATTGCCCCTGAATTAAGTAGGTATACTTGAGGTCCTGCACAGACACGGTCCCTCCTGTGTACTTACTCCGTACACCGCAGACGCATCGCCAGGAGGACCCGAAATTGGTCTCCCACCCCAGCTGGTTCTGGTTGAAACACTGACTGGCAAGTTACAGACAGCCTGGTGGGATCAACCCCCCAACACCAATGGTACAAGGGTCTCATGCTTGATCCAGATTCACGCCTGCCACTCAACCGTTCATCTTCAACCGTCGCGTTGCATCCCTCTCCTTAGCACCACAGTAGTACCTCCCGGAGGCGGTTACGCCACGGTGGGAGGCAAGCCTCCAGCATGCAGGAAGGATAAGCATCCATCACCTCGGTGTCTCCTGATCAACGCCTTTTTGAGACATTGCCGCGTTTTCCTACGCAGTAGGTAGTCTCCCCCGCAGCCTGGTTATTTTCCATGCATTTGGCATTACCATCCATTTATGGCGTACGCACGGAGTACTACGTACAAACTACGTAATAAGGTTCAGACAAACAGACTATACACATTGGCCGCAGGTTTCAGAAGTCCCTCAGAACTGCAGGTGACATGACTGGCAAGCTGCCATCCTTACATATACACTACTATTCTTCAATTACTCCTGCGTGTCCGGGGGCAGCAAATGGAGGGCGCCACTGCTGCTATTTCCGGCCGGGCCACGTGTGATCCCCCGGCCACCCTCACCGCCTGCTGCATCCGGCACCAATCTCCTGATCCACTCGCGCACCTTGCTCGCCTTCAATACCGGCCCATCTTCCTCGCTCTTGGCTGCAAGGTCCTGCTGGATATCCCGGAGCCGTTTGGCGCTGTAAATACCGCCTGCGTCCGTTGCATCGACCCGCTGGCGGTGCAGCAGGTCGACCTTCGTGATCCCTTTCTTGAGACTCTGCCCATACACCCGTTCCCGGAAGGAGCTCAGTCCTACCATGCGCATCAGAACAATGTCCCGTGGGCGCAAAGTCGCTAATGACTTGCCCAGTGTTTCGCCTTCGGCGTCACTGTCCCCAGCAGCGGCCGCATGATCCGCAGCTGGGAGCCAGAACGTAACCCCAAACCCGCTTCTTGTATCATCCCCCACCACCACCTCGACCAGGTCTAGCTCTCGCTTCCACTGCCGTGTCACAATCCGACGCGGAGGGTGGACGGTGATAACTGCCACAATGAGATTTACCGTCATCGTCTGCGGCACGATCGACGTCAGGTATGCGGCAGTGGGGATATCCCGGAGATCGGTGAGAGGCCCGTGGATGGGGAACCCTGGAGCTAGACCTTCTTTCTCACTGCTGGTCGCAAAGGACGTCCCGGCGCTGTCCGTCCACAATCCACTTCCTTGCATGGATTCCCCGGGGTGAACTCCTGGGGTCGATATCTCAGAGGTTTCATGAACGGTAAAGGAATGATTGCAGAATTCGGACAGCGCCGAATTTCCCGAGATTATCCTCGACATGGCGCCGGGGGCTGTGAGATCCTGGGTTGTAAAGAAGCGAGCGTCTGCACTTGGGTTCCACTCGTAAATCTCAGGCAGCTGTGTCGGGGCGTGCAAGTCCTGTAAAAGCCTCCATTTCACCGGCTGGGTATCGGGGAAAGGCCAGTCCCCTTCGTGTTGGATCTCCGGACTGCAGAAGGGGGCTATAGGTGCATTGAGCAATTTATCTTCATCCCAGTGAAGGTTCCGTGACGTAGGCGCGCCCATGAGAAAGATGACCTTGGTGGACATCGCCGGCGTGGAGCAACTGAAGGAGGCCCCGGAGCATATTCTTGCAAGCCCTGTGCGTCGCCCGAGTCTAGACACGACCGCTGGAGCTGTGGTTGCAAAAAGCCGTCCAGGATATAGCTTCAATGCAGATCCGCCAAGGATGAGAAGCGCATAGAGACGCCTAACCAGCCGCTGGGGTGCGAATGCGCCCGGCGCATGTGGCCAGTTATATGGTCCGCAGGGAAGGAGTGCTGCCACTGCGACTCGAGTGAAGTTAGTCTATCTATGATGTTCTGGTAGTCATCGGGATCGATTGAACCACGGATGGCGAACAGGCAACGGCGCATGGGTACGGTACCGCGAGTACGGTACTGTAAGCGGGATTGCGCCCGGGAATCCGATGGTGCTTGCACCACGGCGAGCGAAGAGCCCAGAAGTCAGAAAGTACTTGTCCGATCTGGCTGCATGGACAGCAGTGGGATGAGGCCTTCTAGAATGCGTCGGGCGGGGAAAGCTAGCGAACCGGGCGGAATACGCGGTGGCGGCCTGAGGCCCCCAGCGCGGGCTACGGGGGGCGACAGCGGTCAGGCCGGCACCGGGTCGGCGGGCGAATTTCGCCGCCGCGCGAGGAACCAACCAGCGGCCTTCCGTCATTGGTTTGGCCTCCTTCTTCTCCCCTCCCCCCATCAAACAACGTCTGGAAGTGGTCGGGGATGGCATACATCTCGACTAAGGATTGATCTCATCGTTATCGCCAGCCTGCTTTCGCCTTCCATCTCGTCAAAGGGTCACTGCCATCATCCTCGCGGCCAGGTGCCGCTCTTCATCGGACAACCATGGCCTTCCAAGCTCCGATTCCCAGGCCGGTGAGGACTGCCTGTTTGCCCCCTCAGGCTCGACCCCGCTAACTATTTATTCGCGCGGCAGAATCTCGCGGCTGTGACATCGGATCTCTGGCCCTCGATGTCAAAACTCCTGAATGCGCCTTGGAAGAACGCCGAGTTCTCCCGCCCCGGATATGCGGCTCCCCAGGATCCCACGGTTGGGAAAACGACAACGGTATGCCTTCCCCGTAGGCTGGTATCGGATTGGGGGTCAACGTATTGATGCACTCGCGCAGGTATCGGGCGCTATCCCGCTGCCGGAATGTCTGACCACTGTGTCCTCCGAAGCTTTGAAGGCGGGCATCCTGGGCAAGTCTCTGCCAACTGGATGGACTCGTTCCTTGTTCTATGGTAACACAATTGCCTCCGTCTCGTGAAGGGTGTTGGACTGTCATGCTGATTAGGACGTCAAAATACAGAACCAACAATGTGGACCTCACCGTCTCTTGCTACCCGTCGTCTCGCCTCGTCTCCTGCCCGTTCTTATTCTACGTTAGCCACATCTTTGAACCGTCTTCGCCCGATGCCCAAAGTCAATGGTCTCTCTCGGTTACAACAGCAGCGCTTCGTGTTTGGAGGTACCTCTCACAATCTCTTGGCACAGAAGGAGAAGACTGCGAGCAACAACCCCAGCAGCGCAAACGCTCAGAATGCTTTCTATCAGGCTCTTCTCCGTGCCAATATGCCATCCATTGTTATCGAACGGTACAAAAGCGGTCATTTTGCCACCAACGCAGCCACGGACGAACTCTATATGACCGCCTTGCAGCGCGTCGGTGTACTGGATACTGGTGCAGCGGTTCCCCCCGCGTCTGAACCGGGCCTGAGCCCTGAACGTCTACAGGTTATCGGTCAAGCTGTCGCAAGCCAATTTCGTAATGGAGATATGCAATCAAAGACCCAGTACGGAACGACAACCTCGCAAGCTGGTACTGGAGCGAAAGATGCCCCTTTGTACGTCGTTGTGGATGAATCGAAGGGAAGCAGCATGTTCCGATGGGTCAAGTTTTTGGTGTACATGTTTTGCCTCGGGTGGATTGTTATGACTATCGCGAACATCGCTGTTGAGACATCCGGCATGCTGAAGAATCTCAAAGGCCCGCAGCCCAACGAAGCTCAGCCTCAGCAGCAAACCGTTCGTTTCAGCGATGTGCATGGTTGTGATGAGGCCAAGGATGAACTTCAGGAGCTTGTTGAATTTTTGCTCAACCCTGAGCGATTCTCCTCTCTCGGTGGCAAGCTGCCCAAGGGTGTTCTTCTGGTCGGTCCTCCTGGTACCGGAAAGACCTTGCTTGCCCGTGCCGTTGCAGGAGAGGCTGGTGTCCCTTTCTTCTACATGTCCGGCTCGGAATTCGATGAGGTTTACGTCGGTGTCGGTGCCAAGCGTGTTCGTGAACTATTCACTCAGGCTCGGAACAAGTCGCCCGCCATCATCTTCATCGATGAACTGGATGCCATTGGTGCCAAAAGAAACGAGAGGGATGCTGCTTATGTCAAGCAAACCTTGAACCAGCTGCTTACTGAACTCGATGGCTTCTCGCAGACCAGCGGAGTGATCATCATTGCCGCTACTAACTATCCTCAACTGCTAGACAAGGCTCTAACGCGCCCTGGCCGCTTCGACCGCAAGGTCACTGTCGGCCTTCCCGACGTTCGTGGTCGCATGGATATTCTCAAGCACCACATGAAGGATGTCCAGATTAGCACCGATGTTGATGTCGCTGTTATTGCTCGTGGTACTCCTGGTTTCTCTGGTGCCGACTTGGAAAACCTTGTTAACCAGGCTGCTGTCTACGCCAGCCGAAACAAGCAGTTCAAGGTTGGACCGAGGGACTTTGACTGGGCTAAGGACAAGATTATCATGGGTGCCGAGTCTCGCAGTCGGTTTATCCAGGATAAGGATAAGCTCCTAACCGCATACCACGAGGCCGGTCACGCTCTTGTTGCTTACTTCTCGCCCTCTTCTACGCCACTGTACAAAATCACCATCGTCCCCCGCGGTATGGCCCTAGGTGTTACACACTTCTTGCCTGAGATGGATATGGTGTCGAAGAACTACACGGAATTCCTCTCGGATATTGATGTTTCCATGGGTGGTAAGGCCGCTGAGGAGCTCATCTTTGGCCCCGACAAAGTCACCAGTGGTATTTCGGCGGTAAGTTCACAATTCTTATATAAAACAAGTGACCTCCATTCCTAACGATCTTTAGGATCTTCAACAAGCCACTGAAACCGCCTTCACCCTGGTCACTCAGTTTGGATACTCCAAGAAGCTCGGAAATGTGGACCTATCCACCAACTACAACAGGCTGTCGTCTGAGACCAAACAGGAGATCGAATCTGAAGTCCGGCGTTTGGTCGAGGAAGCTCGAGCACGCGCCACTAACATCTTGACTGAAAAGCGGGCAGAGTTGGAACTTTTGACCAAGGCACTGATCGAATATGAGACGTTAACCAAGGAGGAGATGGAGAAGGTGTTGAGAGGTGAAAAGCTCGAGAAGTTGGAGGCGCCCGTCCCCGTGACCGGACCGCTCAAGCTACCGGAGGTCCTCCAAACGCCCTCCCTCTCGTCGTCTGCGGCGAACCGGCAGCCCCCGAAATCCAATGAGCCCACCGACGAGTAACCAGCTCTCGTTTCCGCTTTCTTAACGATGATCATTTCCCCAAATCTCATATGAACCGTTTTCTTGGCCTTTTGCTCTTATTTCTTTCTCCTCTCTCTCGCCGTCTTGTGTCTTTACTACTTACTACCTACCTATCTATCAAATATCTCAGAAAGAAATTATCTACCTAACCTAACCAATCTATCTTATTCGGAGCCTTTTGGTCATTGACTTCATGATTCAAGCCCTGTCTGTTTGAGGTCATATACTTTTTCGTTCTTGACATGTATTCCGGTTGATTTTGCTTTTGCTTTTGCTTTTGCGTTGCTTTGCTTGCCTTTCCTTCTCCCTCTCCTTTTTTTTTTCGTGTGGCAGTCTAGCTTCCTTCGTCTTCTCGTCGGAGATGGAATAGCTGCTTCTTCGGTTTCAACAATTGAGCGAGGTGGTGGCATACAGGTAACTTGGACTGTATTGTATTGTATTGTTGTATTGTACATACGTACATAGGTGCATCGAACTCCGTAAAATTTGCGTCCTGATATACCGTATCTAAGCCATCGTCTCATGACACACTGGACATGAGTAAATAAGACCAAATACTACTATCTATACTTGCTCATATAATAGGGGTTTTATTTCTTCTAACTTGGTCACATGTTGTGTCGTGAACCAGGTTAAAAAACAAATTCATGTTACACCTGTGTAGCACTGCCCTACACCACAATATATACAACCAGAAGGATGGAACCCCTCCAGGCAGAGAATCCCGATCTTTTTGAAAGATAAATTAAAAGAAACATTAAGGAACCACCAAATGGCAGACCAAGTATGTATGTATATACACTTCAAAACATAATAACATAAAACACAAAAAGCCAATCAAACAGTATGAATAAATATATCTACTCGCTGAATTTGCAATGGCAGCGGAAGTAGAATGAAAAAAAAAGGGACATCATCATGCACCATCCATCATCGTCACTTCTTCAATCTCAGCCTTTTCTTCATCAGAATGTAACCTTATCCCCCCCCCATTGCATTTTCGTTCTGGAAAACCATCTTCCCGGCATGACATCGTTCAAAGAAACAGGGAAACATAATCTGTCCTTAACCTCGAGCATTGTACTTTTCGTTGAAAGCGTTGACAGCTGGAAGAAAATTGTTAGTAACTTGTTTTTATAATATAGTGGTGGAAAAGATGGTCGCTTACCGATGGCTATCTGCCGGTACAGCCAGTTCCGGGAGCTTTCATCCTGCACCGGAATGAAGGGGCCATTGGCACCTCCTTTGAGCGTGATGCTCATACCGGTACGCTCCTTGGAAATGGTTTGGATGTCCGTCAGGCGCATGTCCCATTCGGTTCGGAGCTTCTTGCTGCGCACGAGGATGAATCGGTCATATGTCAACATGACCAGCATGTCTCGACCCGGGAGTTCCAGATGTGCGATGTAATCCTCATTGAAGAATTTCCCATCGTCGGCCGTCTTCAGCCAGAATTGTCCCAGCGCTTCACGCTGTGAGTAGGGTCGTACGATACCATCTGTAGCGATGAAGCGGGTCAGGCGAACACGGTCAAGACCCTCTGCATCGAACACAGTGGTGGTGTTTCGCACGCCTTCTGCGAGGTCTAGTGAACAGTCAGTATTTACGCGTTCAAGGGTCTAGTCGGGTTACATACTGGAAGCAAGGTCAAAGGCGCCGATCGCTGGCTTCGTAGCCAAACCCAGAACACCCTTTCCAACACCCTTGAAGAACCCTTGGATGCCTTCCTTTTCGGCACCCTGCAGTGGATGACGAGCAAGTCCTCCGATACCACTGGCTAAACTGGTTGCAAAAGCATTGCCACCAGCAGTAATGCCATACAGGGCGTGCTTTGGCCGGTTCCGAGATTTGGACATCCGTCGCTGGTCTTGGAATTCTTTGTCGAGAGTGGCAGCAGCAAGGCCCTTGGACATACTCCCGGTAAGTTTGGCCATACTGTCAGAGAAACCAAAGACGGATTTCTTGACGAAGCTTGTGGCACCCTTGGCAATTCCGTAGCCCAGCTCTTGAGGTCTATCAGTCATGACCAGTCCCTGGTATGGCTCGTAGAAGATCGCAGCCACACCCGAGCTAACGTTGTTAAACAGCCCAACGGGATTGCCTAGGAAATCGGCTGATCCGAGAATAACATGCACTTGGCGAAGGAATTCTTGCGTGTAATGCCTCTGGATGTTACCGGAAAGCACCCCGAATGAAACACGAGCATTCTCGAGCATAAGTGCGTTCAAACGAATGGGAGCATCATTGACGTTACCCATTGACATTGTCATGACATGAACAAAGAACATGAGGGGGTTAGAAGGTTGCAACAAGGTATCTTCGGCATTCACACGTTCGGTACGCATGAAAGAGATATCGAGCTGCATAGGCTGCAGATGAAGAAGCTCGAAGTATACATCTTGAGAAGTGCCTTCGTTCTGTGGCTCGGGAAGATTCAAGTCTTCATCGCAGAGTCTCCCTTCGTGCTCCTCAGACCATGACGCACCAGGTACCTTGACAAAGTCCAGCATGGCAAAGATGAAATCTTCATCAAGCTCCAAAGTCATCTGTTGCAGAAGAACGGTGGCATACTTGATATAGAGAACACCGTATGAGTCGTCTTTCACGCGCGTAACCATGGTATGGAAGATCGGGTGCGCTTCCATTTCTTTTCCGGTCTTCGGAACAACACTGGGATACAACAGAATGGGGAAGATGCCTCCATAGAGTTGATTATCGATTTGAATCCACTTGATCGTGGTATTCAAAGTTTGATACACTCTCGATTCCCTGAACTTGATCTCAATTTCGCGGAATGTCAGGTATAGCAGCTCCTTCAAGTTCTGGTTGATCAAGGAAATGCCAATCCCTCCGAGGCGTAGCTGAGCCTTGAGGTTGACATCCGAATCCAGCTCCTTGACTTCGAAGCCGGTGCTGAGACTGCTTTGAGAAGCTTGTCCCTTCTGCTTGTAGATACTCTTCGATGCCTTGAAATTCGACAAGACCAAAGTCTGGGTTGGGCCATTCGCAACAATGTTGATGTCGATAATCCTTTGAGTTTCACCGTACTGTGTTGGGGGTATCCTCATCGGTATCAAGTTTCCGATTTCAGCAAGTTTGATATGCCTTTCTTTGCCTTTGCCTGTCAATACTAGGGACTTGTTCTTTGTAGCTGGATAGTCCCAAGCATAAGGCATGATGCTTCGGGGAGGTAGGCGGTAGCGAATTGGTCGCCAACTGTGTGTCCGGTCCTCATCCTCATCATCTTCCAAATTCGGGTTCTAAAAACTTGTTTAGCATCTCAACTAATTCACTCAAATGGTCGAAATACTCACCGCTTGGTAAAAGATGAACTCCATATCACTCTCATTCCGCATGGAGAATGGCCAGTTGCGATTCTCGAGGCTGAAATGTATGAAGAGAGTTGCGCCCTCCATAATGACATCAACTTTGATGAGTCTTTGCCGTTGACTTGTCTTGGCAAGTTTGACATGTACTGTCCCAATATCTGCAATGTTGAAGGGGGAAGACCACTGGTTGTTAACGCCAGGGAAGCAAAGACAGAGCTGCTTTTCTGCAACTTGGCGCAAGAAATGCAAAGGTATCAGATCACCGCTCTTGATCGCGAGAACATTCGATGAACCAGGCTCTCGAACCAAAATATCCTCGTTGAGCTTGTTCTTCAGGATAAACCGTGGCGCAATAGTTACGACTTTGGTCATTTTATATTTACCTTCACCTTCGGCGACAGATACACCCGAATGGAACTCAGATCTGCCATTCTTATCAGGAAGAACAACCTCAAATGTGCTTCCGATAGCCTCGAAACTCTGCGGCTTACTCCAAGCAGATTCGCCAATTCTCAACATGGACCGATTCTTCTGGTCTTCCGTCTGGTAGGAGTACATGTACGGAAGTGCCCGTCCGCCCTCCGCCATGAGTCCCTGGCCAGCAGCCGATCGGGCTGACTGTAAGAAAGCCTTGCTTTGTATTTCCATTGGAAGTCCTGTCTTGTTGAGAACAAGGTAAGGGCTGTAGATGGAAATCTTGAAGGCGCCACCGCTGTCAGGAATATTAAAGTAATGAATCTTCAATCGAAGCTGAATTCCTCGGTCATCCTTTAACGAAAGCACATTCTCCCTTCTGTAGTCCTGAGAATTGCCATTGATGATTGCAAAGTCGCTCTGTTTAAAAACGGTATCCTCTAGGTCAACACTGAGGAGTAGCAGGTGAGATAGCTCAACCACATGAACCGGGCTTACTCCACCCTTGCGCAGGAAGTTCGTCCAGTCCTTCTTTGTGTTCTTGTCATAGATGCGATACTTGAAGTCATAAGGAAGGAGGTTCTGGATTTCAACCGGGGCAAAGATCCGGATGCGCATATAAGGGTAGGCGCCTGTTAGGGAGTCCCGAGCGTTGTAGGCGGCATGCAACTGGAAATAGAAAGGAGGAGCCTGTTGTCCGCTTTCGCTCATGCACTTGATTGTCCGAGTTGGCCGACGTAGAAGGTCTTTCCAATGGAGTTGTTCGTGTGACCAGTCATAACCAAATCCTTGATCGGGACGAATGACAAGGGAATGCATATACGCAGCCCCAACTGGTGCGGGTCTTGAATCGCCAGGAAGGATCTTCTCAATTTTCAAGAGGTGACCGTCATCAGGGTTGAACACGCCCATCTCCACGGGTATTTGTGTGCTGTTTTCGACAACAAGTGGCGAGCGGAAGGTGATATACTTGACGTTATCCGCACCCAACTTGACCTCAACAAGCAGCCGGTGAAGAATGCCGTCTTTCTTGGGCTTCAGACTGTACAATATCTCGCCTTCCCGGACAACTGGAATGCGGCTTACACTGTCGAAGCCGCTTCCTTCGAGCTTGATTCCAACAAGTCCAGCATGGCCTTCAGGTGCGAGTGTCTCACGCATGGCAGTGGAATCCTCGAAGCGCCAAGGATATTCTTCGCCATCAGTCAATCTCGCGGCTGGCCCTTCTTCCTCTCCACTGACATCGGCCCAGACATGCAGGTCAAACCCAGTATGGTTGCGGATTCGGTAGGGTGCATCGGCACCCCTCGGCTTTGAGAGCACATCTTCATCCGTAGACAGGAACTGGAAGGACTTTGATGCCAAAGCAATTGTTGCCGAGGTAACCGTAAGCTCCATTGTCTTATGGGAATAAGCATCTATAGATAGGATTTCCGGTTCAACCTCTCTCGCCACGTGGAACCCTAGCTGCCAGGGCTCAATAAGGGGTTCCCAGGCGGACTTGGAAAAGTTGTACACGTTGACAAAGGTATCGAAGTTGGTGTCAGCATTGAGCGTCGATGACCAGTCCCGGATATCCACATTGAACTTTTTGACGCTCCAGTCAAGAAGCGGAAGGTCATGAAGATCACCTATAAGGATCACTCTTATGCCATCAACCTGAGCGGTCAACTCCTCTCGCTTCAGAACGGCGGAGCGTTGCGAGACTATTTCCCGATCCGAACTGTCCTCTGCGCCGCTCGGGTGACGTTGGCTTCTTGAAGCCATTGCGGCTGAGGATAGTCGGCCACTTAACCGTCTTGTGGAAGCCTTCGGTCTTGCACTTTTGACGTCCTTAATCTTCTTCGGTTCGTCATTCTCAACCGGTTGCGACCCTTGGGCTCTCATTTCAGAAGCCTTGTTGACAATCTGGATTGCCATCAGGATATCACGGAGAGAAAGGCGTAGAACCAATGGTTCTACGTGGACGTTTATGGAAGTCAAGGAGGATCCTTTTTCTTGTGGGCGACTATCCATGGATACCTCAAGTGTGAAGTCATCCAGAATTCGAAGTCTGCTCGTCTCAAACTTGTCCATGCGACACAGGAACATCCCCACCTTGGTTACCTGCAGAGTGGAAACGTTCTGACGGGAGAAAAGCACCTGTTTCGTTCCTAGAACAATGGCCTCAGTATGGGTGATGGCAGGATTCGCGATGGTAATCACTTGCGCATCAACAAGATTGACCCTATATGATATTGTCATCTGTCCAGCGGTGGCAGTCGCATCGCCTCCAGTTGTTGAAGGCGCCGCTGTAGATGCGTCGATGCTTTCAGCATTGCTAGTCCTTGGCTCCGATTCATCAGGTGACTCGTTGCCGTCCTCTTGTTCCACCGGCTCTTCTGTAGCGAAAGCCGAATTGCTAAAAGATTGCAAAGCAGACAAGTAGTCCAGAGCGAGGATGATTCGCGGACTGTCAATGGTCAACATCGCTATGAGATGCTTGTTTGGCCCTGGAGACATTGAGACGCTGGCCATGAATTGTTGCTTGACATCATTATTGATCAATGACATAATTTTTCTGAACTTGTTTGTGTCCTTGTTGCGGCTATCGCGAATGGAAAGGGAGTGAATCAGAAGCTCAGACTCCAAAGAGCCATCTGTCAGCATGCGCAACTTGATTCGCGTGTCGTTCAGTGAGAACTTTGATAGACTAGAATCTTCCAAGCGGCCGACGGGCGCATCGTCACTAGCAAGAATGAGCTCCAGCCCAACACTATCAACCTTGAAGATCATGTCAAGGCGAACCCAGGTTTCGTCGTTAGAGCCAGTGTCCGAAGATGCGGTCTCTTGGGGCTGTCTGTTCTGGACTGCCCTAGACTCGGCTTCTCTTGAAGGCTGTGTCACTGACGAAGGGAGGGATTCCATGGCCTCTAGCTCCTGCTGCTCTGAATCAGTCGCGAAGGCATTCGGGACCCTCTTGGAGAGATCCAACAAGAACTTGAACTGTTTCTGCGATATCCGAAGATTAATAGGAGACATGTTTCCCTCAACCTCCATGTCCGGGCGCGGATTATCCTGCTGGTGCTCAAGATAGCATATGCTGAAATCAAGGTTGACTTTCTGAATCATCTCTAGCTCCTCTACGACACCTTCCTCGTAGTGGAATTTTGACGTAAGGCGGATGTTGCGGATTCCGGAAGAGATCAGATTGACAGCAGTGCTATCTTTGCTTTCATCGAGAGGGACAAAAGTATTCTTGGCGTAAATCTCACCGAGGTGAGCAGTCACTGTGTCATAGGAAAGGTCTTCCTTCATGGCCCCTGGGAAGACCAAGATTGGGGTATTGACCACCACATCGAACCGCATCCGCGATGCATTCTCTTGGAGCTGGTTGGCCTGGTTTGCTGCAGCTTGCCGGGCAGCATTGAAGATAGCCTGCATCTTGCCGAACTTGACCAGGAAGTTGATGATTTTGCGATATGGCTCTTCTACGAAATTGATTTTGATTGAGCCTGATCTGAGGAAGACTTCGGAATCATATCCCGGGTAGGTTGAGCTCTCAGGATCAAAGGTTTCATACTTGAAATCAGCGAAATTCTCGCCCTCAATGGTCAATAGCCTGCGAAGGTCAGAGCTCTCTGACGCGCCCGTGTTGACATCGTCAACCAGGGTCAGGCTACCAATTCTCGACTGGATCAGCATGGCACGGCCTACAAGGAAAACTCCCACGTCGGCTGTGTTGAGGCTCAGCGTAGCTAGCCGAACGCCATCATTATTGAGGATAAGAGCAATACTCTTCATATTAGCTTTGATGCGGATCTTTCCACTTTGCTGTGGCTGCTCCTGGGCAGCAGCAACATCTTCGATAGCCTCGTCTGACTGTGAGGCCGGATTGCTTGGTTGTTCCGGACTCGTGAATGTCAGAAGAACAAAGTCCAAGAGTGTCAGGAGCGTCTTTCTAGTGACGACAAGGTTTATAGTCGAAACCGAAATATCAAGGTTCATCGCTACACCTTCGTATGTGGAATGGAATTCCGGAGACTCTGGCTTTACTCTGACGAACTTGAGATGGAATAGGTCTTTGTCCTCGTCTGCGTCGAACCCTTTAGAAGATATGATTCTCTTGAATTCCGGCATCGGGTTTTCCTCAATGTAATCATCCACGCTCAGGGATTTCAAAACTACCTCAGCAACCATGTCAAATGGCCGCATGTAGTAGTCCAACGCAAATCCCTCAGCAACCAACTCGACCAACAAATGGTCACGCAGTGGATCTTTCGCGTCAGAGCGAGACAACGAACCGCGAAGACGACCAACGGTGAACTTGAATTCGAAGTCCCGACGATGTATGTTGATTGGCTTGTCAATACTCTTCCTCACTTGTTCATCGTCAGATTCGTCGTCCGAATCATCATCGACAGTAGGGAGTTCTCTAAGACTAGACGGTCTGAAAGATGGTGATCTAGCTCTGTTGCCAGAGACAGATGCTTCATTCGGCACCTTGGTTGCGTTCTTGGACTGGTCATCATCGTTGAATTGGGGGATGGCAATATCGATCAGTTTCATAAGGCCTTTATACTTGGTGTCGGACATAGAGGCATGTAGCTCTGGGAGATGACCTGAAATACGAGTCCTGGTGAGTTCAGTGACCTTGGGGACGATACACATTTCCAAGACAAAATCCACATTGATGCGATCAATGATATGCAGATTATTCCGAGTTTCGACATCAGTAGTAAGCTGCCCCTTGGTGGTCTCAATTCCAGGGCCAATGAGGACCTGGGTAGAGTCAAGTTTGATCAAGAACCTGTCATACAATAGATGCTCGAGCTCCTTGTAATCACCCTCGTCATACTGTCGCTTCTGCTTCGACTGGAGGTCTCTCATAGTCTGTCGATCAACCAACTCGCTGTTGACACTGATATGACCGGCGTCAAGAATCAAACAGAGTGAGCTCTCTTGCGTGATACTCTCGGGTACAATTATCAGAGGCGCGTTGATATCGAACTGTGCATCGACCTTCTTATGCTCCTGCAGGGCAAACTCCAAGCCCGCTCGGGTTTGCTGCCGGATTCCCTCCACGGTAGCACCTGCTGTATCCAGGAGGGCTCCGATTGACTCCATATGTGTCTCAGGTGGCTCGAAAAATTTGACAATCTCGACGATGAATGCAGGATTGTAGATGACTTCGATACTCTTTAGCTTGACCTTCACGACCGAATCGGCATCACTTTCGAGAGGGTTCTTTTCGAGCTCAAGGTGGAACAAGCTATTCTCGTAGTCGGAGGAGTCGTCCCCAGCATCGGCGTCCAACTCTTCGGTACTAGAGGCCTGTGATAGACGATTCTTTGGTTGGGGTAGAGAATCCTTGACCTTGACTATTTGCGGGAAGAGACTTCCTTCTGTCGTTCCATCGTACACTCGTAAGCCACCAAGGTTGACATCAATGTAGAAGGAATCGGGGCGCTGTAAAGCCTTCGCCCGGAAATTGTCAAACACCAGCTTCATGACTTCATTCGCCTTGCCGTGGGGGTCGCGCTTCAACGTGAAGCTTCCGGCTCTGAGCCCAGAATTGACCTGGAGTTTGACCCATTCTCTCGGAACATCGACGCTCTCTGCGATTGCTTTCTTCTCGTCCCAGTCGATCGCATTATAAAGCTCCTGCCGTTGCTCTTCGGTCATGGTGGTTTCCTCGGACTCTTCTTTCTTGGCGCCCCAGAACCAGTCCGACCAACTTTGCTGTTGTGCAGGTTTCTTGACGCCAACATTCTCTTTGCGCAATTGATTTCGCGCCAATGATCTCCAGAAGCGAATATCCTCATAATTGAGCTTCTTCTGCAAATGGTCAAAGCTGGCTGCATCTTCCCCAGCCAGCGTACCTTCCCGCTTTTGCTTCTTGAATAGATCTATATAGGCAAGGCGATCATCTCGTCTTTCCTTGATATAATTCCAGGTCCAACGCCTATTTCGATCGTGGATTTTACTGAGTACGGCTTCACCAGCGAACTTCAGCCAAGCCCGAGGGTCCTCCTTCGGTCTGCATTTAGGCTGGAACTTCCTGTATTCTTGATGGCGGATGAAATAGTGGAATAGATCCACAAGCATCAATGCATCTCGGTACTGATTGTCATCCAGGACGAAGCTGAGCTCGTCAAACAGCAATCTCGCCTTGACTGCCGGTCTGTCGTGCTCCTCTGATTTGTCGAGCTCCAGACCAGCACGGCCGCTAACAGGACGAAGCATGAATTGGACATTTTCCTCATTATCAATGCCGGTTCTCAACTTCTCGATCAGCTCCGCGTGGCTAATTCCCTGTGCTTCAGCACCTATGTCTGAACCGCGACCTGTACCCAGAAGATTTGCATCGGTATTCCAATAGACTGCAAGAGCACCGAGGATGGCTAATTTGTGGGTGGTACTGGATGTCGACTGGATGAAGGTGGGGTTCCATTCGGAATCGGTGCTGACAGCACTAAGCTCCTTCAGTGTTACACCGATGGCAAAGGGGTGGTCGGGCGACGCAAGTGAGTCCTCGTAGCGGAAGTGCACATTCTTGATGGAGATCTGAAGGTTATCGACCACAGCCGTTATCATGCTTTGGGTAAAGCTTTGGTTTCGACGTTGCTCTTCCTGACTCATGCCCTCAGAGTTACGCTCCTTTAGAATCTCCGCGCTCTCAATCTTCTCCATCTTCAGGGCGTGCGCCCGCCTGTCTTCTTCCACTGGGTCATAGTCTTGGTCTTCCTTTGGAGCGGCCAGAAGAAAGACGTCTTCGATATCGACCTTGACGGGCTTCCCTCGTAAATTCGACCAAGGAATCGACAGTGTGAGCTCTCCGACGTGTCCCTCAACGACGTTGAGTGGAAGACGTAGTTGATCGAGTGCCTCTCGTCGAAGCTCCAGGTTATGTAGCTTCACATCGCCAGACCAGATACCAATGTTGAGCTGCTTAGCATCAAAGTTCTTGACGTACATCCCCAGGAAGCGGTTCAGCAAGTTGGCGACCAAACCTTCCAACATGGTTGCGGGGGGTGGCCGTAACCCGGGCCTGGGACTTCTGCGTTACGACCGAGGGAGGTGAGGTGGTTGACCAAAAAGTACTTGGCGGTAATTCCGGTCTGAAGAGAGAGATGGAAAGGTCAGTATATTGACGGACGCCATTTGGCGGGAGACCGGGGAAAGAGGGGCATCCAAGGGAAGGAAACAGGGCGGGAAAGACCTCGCTGTCATGCGCGAGCTTTAGTTGTACTCGCAAGTTGTGAGAGATAGAGCCATGCAGAAGATTGGCTCCAGGTGCAGGCGAGACCGCAGGGTATGGCCTCCGGGTTGTGGAAGTATAGCGATAAGTGCGGAGAAAACGAGGGAGGCCCGTAGAACTAGAAGGCTAGCTGACGTATACCCGCGAAGGGTTTCAGGTAGGACGGGAGAGTGGAGGGGAGTTGAGGTTGGGTATCAAGGGCCAGCAGATGAGCCAATTGCGAAGGAATGAGAGATCCCCGAGATAACAGGATTGGAGAGAGGCTTTGTCGGCGAGCGATGTTCCTGGGGAGGCATGAAGCATGAGCTGGGCCCGAGCAGACGACAATAATACGCCGTAATAGGGGGGGGCGCCGCAAACGCCGTGACGCGGTAGAGAATCGGCGACCACGACGGAGTGACGTCGGTCCACGTCGGTCCCTCTTGCGGCTGCCGTGCCATGGCCTGCCACCAGGGCCCCGATCCGGCTTAGCAGGCTAGGGTGCAGCCCTCGCGGCTGAGTCAGCGTCCCGTGGAGGGGTTGGACCAGTCATGCCTGAGGCATTCGGGATGACACCTGCGGGGATGGCGCCTGCGGTGCGCCGCAGTCCGAGGTGACCGCACCTCAGCATAATATCACCTCACTCATTCGTGGTCTCCAGGTTCGATAGTTTCCCCGGCCAACCATCTCCACTCCCACGAGTTAATCTCGACCAATTTCTGGGTGAATACCCTCGTCTCCGCTCTAGCACCCTTTTCTCTTCTATTTCCCAGCTCAATTGGGTGTGTATCCCCTGGACTGGCCGGATCCGAGCTTTCCACCTTCAACTGCTAACCGCGGGTATCGGGAAAAAAATTAGCTGTCTAGACGACAATGCTGTACAGAACCTCTGCTGCCCGCTCTGTCCTCAGGGCTATCTCGAGCGCCAATGGCTCGGTCACCCGCTCGGCCCTGTCCAACAATGTGTTCAAGGCTCCCTTGACCTCCTCCGCTCGTTATCCCGCTCGCCCGATCTCTTCCCCCAGCCTCTCTCTGGCTGCTCGCAAGCCCGTCACCACCGCTCTCGTCCGCTATGCGTCCACATCGTCCAAGGTGAGCGAGCTTGGGATGGTTGCGCCAGAAGGCGCCGACAGGGCGACTCAATTGCTAATCAGGACCTACAGGACGGTGAGGAGGATGTCGACATGATGGCTGGTATCAAGACCGAGGCTGTATGTTTCCGATCCCGATATCTCTTTCTCGGGGGGCAATTAACCACCCTCGAGAGCTGCTTGAATCAGTCCACTGATCCGTATTCTCCACCACCCAACAGAAAGTCATCAAGGACACCTTCAGCTTGGAGGCCGTCCCCAAGGAGGCTCTCTACCTCGGAATGGCTGGTGTCATCCCCTACCTTGCCACTTCCCTCCAGACCGTCTACCTCTCCTGGGAGATCAAGAACGCTGCCATTGCTGGTGATGGCCTCATCTTCTCCGGCCAGAGCGCTGAGCTGATGCTCCACATGCTCGAGCCCGTCCAGGTCGGCTACGGTGCCGTGGTAAGTAGACAGACAAAACAGAGAGACCCCTATCAATATCACTTTCGCAAAGAACGTCGACCTAATCAGCCATGACAATAGATCCTGTCCTTCCTCGGAGCCATCCACTGGGGTCTTGAGTGGGCCGGATACGGTGGCAAGCTCGGCTACAAGCGCTATGCGGCCGGTGTTATCGCCCCCGCTGTCGCCTGGCCTACCCTGCTGCTCCCCGTTGAGTATGCCCTGATCTCCCAGTTCCTCGCCTTCACCTTCCTGTACTACAACGACGCCCGTGCCGCCACCCGCGGTTTCGCCCCTGCCTGGTACAGCATGTACCGCTTCGTCCTGACCTTCATCGTCGGAGCCAGCATTGTCGCCACCCTGGTTGGCCGTGAGCAGATCTCCGGCATCTTGGCCGGCGAGCACACCATCAAGGACAAGATCAACGCCCTGATCTTCCTGCAGAAGAAGGAGAAGGAGGAGGCCGAGGCCCGCCGCCATGCCGAGCTCGAGGAGGCCGAGTAAGGGATTCACACCATACCTCGCGCCACCCCCCAGGGGGGGCAATTAAAGAGAGAAGGAGAGAGAGCGAGTGAGATGAGTGGATGGGACAAACCTCCCGGCTGCCCGCGGGCAGCATTGGTGTGACAGTAGAAATCATGTCGTCGATTATTTTATATTGGTTGAGTTTTTTGTAGATTACCAGTACATGCGCGATCAACAAACCCAGCCCGACGCTGGAAATCTTTCATTTGTCCGTTCCTCTTTTTTTTCTTTCTTGTCCATGAAAATCGCCACCTGTAGCTAGCCTGCCTGCCTGCCTGCCTGCAGTGCAATTGCAATCCCAGTGCCGTACTGTAGTACTCCGTACCAGGCTCAATACCTAGGTAGGTAGGTGGGTAGGTAGGAGGTAGTATCGGGTCGTACAATCCCCGCAAGGACGGTCAGTCAGGTCAGTCAGTCGGTCGCACAACTGCCCCCGGAGATATATACATAGCCAAAATATTAAAATAAATCTAGATACCCAAATCTAAATCTAAATCTAAATCTATCTCCCAGTGCTTACCTTACCTCCCCACCTAGATCCCCAAAATAGCAAACAAAAACAACCACCAACACCAAACCCAAAAATAAACCTCAGCCAAGCAATCCAGCCCATAAGCCAGTTAAATAGTTAAAATAGTTCTTATCTCAACACAAAACAAACCAAATAAAAACAACCCCAAGAAAATTTATACAAAGTGAAGCAAAATAGCCCACCACCATTCGCAAGGGATGAGGAAACAAAGAATTAGACAAAAAAAAAGGAGTAAAGAAAGGTAAAGTCAGGTTCGAAAACTGCCCAGGGTTAAGGTAAAGCAAAGCATCAGGCAGGCAAAGAGACCCGGATGTACCTACCTACCGACCTACCGACGTGCCAGCAGTTTACGGTTTAAGCAGTATGTGGTAGCGGTGCGCCTCCGCAACAGAAAAAGGGAAGGTCAGACGAGGCCAGTAGACAGAGACAGAGGGGCTTGGTTAGTTAACTAGTTAGTTAACTAACCAGTTAACTAACTAGTTATGGGTTGGTTATGACTAAGGGTCATTCAGCGATAAGGTGTGCATCACAACCTACCTTACTTTTTTTTTTTTTTTTTTCCCTTCTTACATTTACGGTACGCTGTACAGCCACCGCCGATGGCGGCGTCGGGGGAATTTGGAGCATTTGGTGTGCTGTTCATTTTTGGGGGGTGATTCGGAGGAAGGAAGGATGGAGGATGCGGGATGCGGGATTCAATTGCGTGTCTCAGACTCCGACTTGATTGAAATTGACACACAGGGACTACCTATCTGCCTGCTTGGAGCAATATGTCAGAAATAGGTCACTCTATAGTGGAACTTTACTATGGGGAAACACGGATAGGTGAGTAAGTACTATGCACATAGCAAGTGAGTGAGTGCCACAGTTGAAAGTGCAGATCAACCACAGCAATGACGACTGGCCCGCGCTGAAACAGGTTTCGGAGCCTGACGACTTTCCAATCTATTCAATTCAGCCTGTCTATCTGAGTATGCCATATCAGCTAGCTAATATCTACTATCTATTATTATTATTTTTTGTTGTCGATGTGTGTGCCTTAGGCATGTGATCTACGGAGTACTCTATCCTCGACAATAGTCTAACTTCCAGGACCAATACGTAGCGATTAGGTAGCTAGCTACCTTAGCAGCTACCTTACCAAGTACTACCTAGTTCACAGTACTGTGTATTCCCCACAGGCAGGGAATACTAAGGCAGTCTGCTCTGTACCATGGACGGTAGCTAGGTAAGGTAGGTATGTCGGCCCGCCGTCCACAGTCCAGCCTAAGGGCCGGGGCAAGGAGCCGACCAGCAACCAGACATAGACATGGGTTGTTGTTTCCATGCTGGATCACTTTGCATCATTGGCGAATTGGCTCCGCTTGGCAAATCCCGGGTTGAGGTCATACTGGGGGAATTGCATCAAACCTCCCCACCCCTCTGCTTTGAACCTGTTGATCTTGTCCACTCCATTGGGACCGTTGTGGTCCCTGACGGTTGTTCGTATACCTGAATAGGGATAGAGGGACGATTGATGTCGTGGCTAGAGGAGAGCTTATGTAGGGTACAGCAGTAGTAACATAGCAGTAGAGTAGGCGGCTGAACCGTCCTGCCTCGTGTCCTCATGTCCTCATGTCGTTGGGTGCGGTTTAGAGAGGGAGGGAGCTTGGGGCATGGGAAATCCGGTCAAGGACGTCACCACCCGTTGATGTGCTCGCCGGGCCCGTGGCTGGTCCACCAGCGGGTACAGTACGATCGACTCGGAATTAGTCTGCTAGCTTGGGGGAGGGTACGTGGAAGGGAGGAGGATGGATATTGTAGTTCCCATGGGCCAGGGAACAGAGCATGTCATGGAAAACTAGCCGGTGGGTAGTTCAGTAGGGGTGGAGGGATCCCGAGTCTGGATCGATATCGTGGTCGCGAGATTTGATAATCGAGAATCCTACTATATTGCAGACCCGCGCTGGTGGCTGGCCGTGGCCTGGACGACGACGACGACGACGACGGCCGGCAGAATTAATCCCGTGGCCACTAGCCGTATACTTGGGCTCTCCCCCCAGCCAAGCCGAACCGAGTAGCCGGCTTGCAAAAATTTCTCCGTAAATCACAGGGCCGAACGGGGTCGCTGCCAGTCTGCCTAATTTCTCTAGGTTGGGAGGGCGATGCGCTAGAAGGATGCAAGTCAGGGGAGGCGGTGGTCTAGAAAAGCAAAACAGATGGGGAACACGAGAGAAGAAAAAAAAAAAAAAACGAACAACGCATCAACGGGAGGGGGGGAGGACAAGTCAGTTGATTCCCTTCTTCATGCTCATGCCCATGCTCGAACAAGCACCGATTAACGGAGGAAAGAGGGCTGAAGATCCAGGCTCGAGCAGGAGGACAAAAAGGAGAATTATCCAGTGGGTGTTCAAGTGATCAGAAAAAAGGATCGAGCCAGGGGTAGCCAGGCCCCGGTCTAGATTCTGGGCTGCTCGAACGGCGTTGAAAACGGACTAGCGGGAGAAAATTGGGCATTGTCATGTGCTCGATCGACGACAATCTAGTACTCTGGGCACTACATACGGAGTAGTACACTGAGCAGACGGTCAACTGCACGGAGCAGACTGTCCTACTTACGGACTCTACGGACTCGACGGGGAATGGCAGCGCGCAATCCCGTCGCGGAGTCGGAGCGACGCCCGCAGAGCCCCTCCTTTGCGCAGTTTCTCCCCCCCCCAAACCGCGACAGCGGCCAGCATCCATCCAGGGCCGACCCAGGTCTGCATCATACTACCGACTCCGAGGGCTGGCGGTCGATTGCGACTGTGACCCTGGGCAGGGATTGGGGTCAAGAGGGCAGGGTGCCACGACGGTTGCTGTCGAGGGCTCGAGGAGGTGGAGGAGCCGGAGATCCATTGGGTTCCAGAGATGCCGGATGTATGCACGTAGATCTACATGAGACTCGGTATATATACCAGACATTGCATCTGAGGGGTGGTTGTCAAGTCGGGCAGGCTTGCGTATTGATGTGCGATGCATACAGTAGGTGGTCAACTAGTCCTGAAGCATTGATCTGGCCGTCCCATTTCTTGGTATCCATGGGCATGGCGCGTCTGGATTTCCGGAAAGAGGAATGATAGATCAGAACCAGAATGCGCTATACTGGCGGCGGGGAGAGGACGGAGTACGGAGCACAACCAACGCCCCCAGCAATCACATTATTAATGAGCCTGGGAGAAAATCCATCAATGAAAGGGTCGGCCATGTTTCAGAGCGCAATCTGACCAGGCACGCCAGCCCTTAATTGCTTGTTTTTACCCCAATCCATTCCTGCTGCTCCATATGGCTGCGTGTTCGCGGGAGGTTCTAGGCACAGACACTAGCCGATGCGGGTTGAGGGATTGACCTGATTAACCTGGGAACAGAAATCCACGGAATTGCCATGGGTCCGCCGGCCTTGTCATGTGGGAGCCCAGCGCTATTCTTAGTGCATCTTTCTCCGTACTCGTAGGTGTTAGGTAGTCTCTACCGTACTGCGTCTGCCACTGTCTCCGTAGCAGACCCGGCATCCTCTGCTGGGTCGGATACCTTGCCGATGAAGGTGTACGGGTCAGCGGTCGGGATCCCCGGGCCTGCTTGGCCGCCATTGATGAATCCTGCCTGTAGGGAGTACGGAGCAGTAGGGATTCCAATCAGATCCATGTCTGTGAGCCAGAGCCTGCTCCTGAGCCCGAGCCCGAGCCAGAAAAGAAGCAACTAAAACGATACGCGCCTGCCAGGTACTAGTACTCCGTAATCCGTAACGCCGATGGGCGGCCGCCAAATAAACTAAGAGATAAGAATGGCGAGTGACCAGGGGTAAACCTTCCCAAAATTCACCCAGCCAGCATGGAGGGGGGGGGCCATCCGCGTAAGGGGGAAGGAACCCTCCAGCCGGGGAGGGCGAGGGGGAGCCTGGGAGGGCGACTGGCGACTGCGAGAGACCAACGGGGCCGTGAGGGAGGGGCGGAAGTCAGTGCTGACGACGGGCAGAGGTCGTCTGATCAGAAAAAAAGCGAGCCCAGAAGGGGATGGAACTGGAAGAAGGGATTGCTGGTGCTTCGGGGCTCCCCCACGCCCCCACTTCTCCGCCATGGACGAACGGGGATTCAGCAGATTGCCAGATTGGGGCCTGCCGCTAGTCCCGACTCGGCCTCTGCGCCTGCCAATTCGGCTACTTCTGGGGTTTTTCTGGGTGTTCGGTACGGTCGGTAACGTGTATAGGTACAAGCCCGCCCGCCGGCTAGCCCGGTCGATAGTGCGTCGGGGCAGGTACTGGTACGGTACGACCGCTCCGTCCGGGTGCCGCCTAGACCCAGGGGATTCCCCGGAACAAGCTATGCATGACCCAGATCCTATCTGGGAAGGTAGAGGGACGGACTGGAGGGACTGGAGGGACTCGACTCGACTCGACGACCCATCGCGGTCGCTGGGCTGCCTCCGTCCGCCGCCGCCGCCGCCGCCGTGCGTGTGCGTGCGTGCGTGCGTGCATTGAGTGGTGAGTGAGTGAGTGAGTGAGTGAGTGAGAGTCCAGGCTGGCGGAAATAATCAAATAGTCATAAATCGCGAGCCACCACCTCCCCCGACTTCCCAAGCCAGAAAAACGAGCGCGACGACCCAGTCCCACTCTCCGTGTTGGATAAAGAGTCTCCCTCGTCCGGCCTCCAGCGACCCTCGAGCACTTTCTGTTCTCTCTCTTGATCCCTCCCATCGCCACCCCCCAATTAAAGCCCACCCGGTTGGCGAGTGACCTCATACCCACCCTGCTCTCTCCTCTCCTCCAGTCGTCCAGTCGTCCAGTCATCCAGTTCGGGTCCCTCCCCTCGCGCTCGCCGTGTCTCCGTCTCAGCCTCTGCATCTCCGCCTCTCAGCGTTGCCGGTGTCTTGGTCTTCTCCAGTCTCCAGATCCTCAGGCTGCCCGGGTTGCTCTCCACCCAATCGCCAGCCACGCATACGTCACCATCCAGCGCGCCGGGTTGACGCTCGCTGCACCAGACGCAGTCACCAGTGCCCAGTGCCAACCAGTGCCAACCCAGTGCCAACCCAGTGCCAACTGCGGCCACACCTCCCCCCCCAACGGCCAAACTGCCCGCTCTCTGCCGCCACCGGGCGCGGTCTCATCACCGTAGCTACTCTATTCCCACCTCTTCCCCTCATCGGTCTTAAGTACCGGACTAGGGCCGTAATCCTCCTTCCCCCCCTTTTCTCTCCGGAACACCGCCACCATTTTCCAAATCGCTTCCTATCTTCTCCAGGCTCTGCCTTCCTGGTCACTTCCCTCCATTTTTAGGAAATCAGAAGAAGACGGAGCCGCCGACACCATGTCTCCTACATCCCACCCCCAAAAACCGCACCCTCTTGCGAGTCTGTCCAGTCTGGGGAGTCTTCCGAATGCAGACCCCATCACCCCCGCCACCTTCACCTCCTTCAGACCTGCCCGCACCCCTCCCATCAAGACTGCCAAGATGAGGAACCCCTTCGATATGGAGGATCTTGACTCGGCCATCGAGCAAGAAACCCAGGATCCGTTCAAGGACATCCACACCCACCAGTCACATGATGGCCCTCGCTCTCTGCTCCAGCAGACTGAAGACTGCCAAGGCGACAATCTCAAGGACCGCTTCATCGGTGCCATTGACACGGGCACCACCAGTTCTCGGTTCATCATCTTTGACTGCACTGGCGTTCCGGTGGCCAAGTATCAGATTGAATTCCGTCAAATTCACGAACACCCAGGGTAAGTCTCCCCGCTAGACTGACTGCCGACTGTATGTGTGTGTGTGTGTGTGTGTGTGTGTGTGTGTGGCTCATGGTCTCATTTGTTCTCTTGTAGATGGCACGAACAAGATCCGTTCGAACTTGTCGAGTCCGTGTACACATGTATCGAAGAGGCGATGAAGACCTTCCTTGCTCTCGGCCACTCCAGAGATGACATCGAAACCATTGGCATCACCAGTCAGCGAGAGACGACAGTGTGCTGGGATTGGGAAACGGGCGAGCCTCTACATAATGCCATCGCATGGCCCGACACCAGAACTACTGGGTTGGTCCGCGAATTCAAGGCGAAGAAGGGAGCCGATGATCTGCTGGGCCTCTGTGGTATTCCCCTGTCAACATACCCATCCTCCGTCACGCTGGTGTGGATGCTCCGCAATCTTCCCGAGGTGAAGCAGGCTTACGACGAGGGTCGTCTCGCTTTCGGTACCCCCGATGCCTGGCTCTTGTACAACCTCAACGGCGGTCCCGACGGTGCCCGTCTGGTGACCGATGTTTCCAATGCGTCAAGAACCCAGTTCATGAACCTCGAAACGCTCGATTACGATGATCGCCTATTGAACTTCTTCGGTATCGACCGGAACAAGATCCGCCTTCCCGAGATCCTCCCCTCCGCGGACCCAGAGGGTTACGGGTGGGTCAGAGGAGGCCCGCTTGACGGTACCCCGATCACTAGCTGTCTCGGAGACCAGTCTTCAGCGTTGGTTGGTCACTGTGCGTTCACTCCTGGGTCGGCAAAGAACACCTACGGCACAGGATGTTTCCTTCTATACAATGTTGGCGAGAAGCCGGTCATCTCTCAACATGGTCTGCTGGGAACAGTGGGCTTCCAGCTGGGCAAGCACCGGAAGCCCGTGTATGCGCTGGAAGGAAGTGTGGCTGTTGCTGGCAGTGGTATCTCATTCCTGATGAACAACATGGGTTTCTTCCGCGATTCCCGCAAAGTCAGTGATCTTGCGGCATCCGTCCCGGACAGCGGAGGCTGTGTCTTCGTGACTGCCTTCAGTGGTCTGTTTGCGCCGTACTGGATTGACGACGCCCAAGGAACGATCTGTGAGTCCTAGTGCCCATTCTTTCAAAACTCCATTTACTGACATGGCTATAGTTGGTATCACCCAACACACTCAACGTGGACACATTGCTCGCGCAACGATGGAAGCCGCTTGCTACCAAACCAAGGCCATCTTGGATGCCATGGAGATGGACAGTGGGCACAAATTGTCGGAATTGGCCGTTGACGGTGGAATGAGCAATTCCGATATTTGCATGCAGGTGTGTATCTCCGACATCCCCACTATCAACAATCAAGACTAATCCCCTTTCCAGACCCAAGCCGATATCATCCAAATTCCGGTCGAGCGACCGGCCATGCACGAGACGACGGCGCTGGGAGCCGCCATCGCAGCCGGGTTTGCGATCGACATCTGGCGGGATTTCAGCGATCTCAAGACCATGAACCGCGCCAACCGCACCACCTTCCTCCCCCACACCTCCCCCGTGCAGAGCAAGAAATTGTACCGCCAGTGGAGCAAGGCCGTCGAGATGTCACGCGGCTGGCTCGACACGAACTCCCAAGACGAAGAAGAAGAGACCGAAAACGGGGCCAATGGCGCATGATCTGTTACCCTGGCTGGTGACTGTGTTCTAGATAATTGTCTTTTGCGATTTAGCGTCTTTGGTCTTCATTTACACACTATCTACGTTCGGGGTTCAGGCATGGCTATTGGCTATTACTACTACTACTACTACTACTTGGCTTGGTTCAGGAGGGGTTTCGATCGATTGGCGGCAAAGCTTCAGGATTGATTGGGGTTCGTTCACACTTTGCGAAGATAAGGATCCAAACCACCACCCCCGGTTACTCTTCCAGTTAGGGTACCGGTATACATAACATCGCTGCGTCACGACACTTTGACTTACCTATACATATTCAAGAAGTCATTGATATATTTTAGATAGATTATAATCGGAATGATGTCTTGATGACTGATGATCGGTCTGTACCTGTACTTGTACTCCTTATCTCTAGTGTACTTAAATCATTCATGCACCCAACTACATATGACACAAAAGTCCAGATATACATCTGCCCCAAGGCATAAGATATGGTATCATAAAGTAACCAAATAACTAACTAGCTACTACAGTAGTAGATAAGTAGATAGCTAGGCAAGGTAGGTATGCGGGCTAACCCCCAACCAACTGAAGTTCAAAGCGCCCCAACCACCAAAATATACACAGAGAGAGACAAAATCACCTCCCCTCAGCCCTCTCAACCAACCCATCCTCCAACCCCATGGGCTCCCACGTCTCCTTGGCCTTCTTATTCTGCACCCAGACAACATCGCCCTGGAGGAACACCACCACACCGCCCTTACCCGTGGCACTAGCGGTGAGACGGAACAAGGGCTGGCCGTTGAGCGGATGAGCCTCACGCAACGGCAACATAATGAGGCCTTGTTCGAGACACCACGACTCGAGAATATCCTTGAAGGCGACCTCCTCGACGACCTTTTGTTTTCTTGCCGGGGCCGGGGGTTCGACGACGGGGATGGAGGAGGCCTTGGTTGAGGTGGCGGTGAGATCGGCGGCGGCGGCGGCGGCGGTGGTAGTGGCAGCGGTAGTTGTCGGGGGCGGGAGCTCTTCAGCGGCGCGGTCGCCGAGCTGGGAGGCGAGGTCCATGGTGCGGAGGGCCTTGTTCCATTCGTCGTCGACGATGGAGAGGTCGTTGAGATTGGCGGGGATCTGGGAGCGCCACCAGGAGAACCACTCGGCGACTTCTTCGTAGTTGGGGTCGTTGGTGAGCCAGATGTAGAGGATGGTGTGCCATTTGGGGAAGAATTCGGCGACGAGGAGGAGGGCGGAGACGTTTGATTTGAAGAAGGGGGACCATTTGAGAACGTCTTCGAGCGGGGCGAGGTCTTGGTCCTGGGGGTTGACTTCGAAGGAGTCGCGGAGGTGGCGGCCGAGACGGGGGAGGAGGTGGTTGCGGAGACAGGGGTCGAATTCGCTGCCCAGCGCGTCGCGCCAGAGCTCGATCCCCGGGATGAGGCCCTTGCTGAGGTCCCATTTGTCGAGGACGACGCGGAATTTGCGCTTCGCGTCGGAAAGAAGACCCGTTGGTTGTTTGGGGTTGGTGTGGCGGTCGTCGAGGTATTGGAGCCAGGTGAAGAGCCACCACGGGAAGCGCGAGCTGTTGGAGGAGGATGACGAGTTGTGGCGGCGGCTGCTGCTGCTTCGGGGTTTCCATTGCTTGAGGCCGTTGGTGAGTTTGGGAACGACGAGCTGGTCGAGGACGTTGGCGTAGACGAACGGTGGGAGGAGCTCTTTCCAGGCGACGATGAGGGAGGTGGCCGGGGCGGGCTCGAAGACGTCCCAGTCGTTGAGGAGGGCGGAGCGCACGCGGGGGAGCCAGAGGGTGTAGATCATGGTTTCGTAAGGGGAGGTGGAAGAGCGCTGGGCGGTTTCGGATTTGGTCTTGCGGAGAAGGGGTTGTAGACGGCGGAGGTTGGAGACGAGGTAGGTTGGGTCTTTGAGGGGTTCCCATTCTTCCATGGCTTGTCGGAAGAGAGGGTGGATGGCGGCGACGGCCGTCTCGGGCAGTCGGTATTCGTCGATGTCGTTGCGGTATTTGATCTCGATTGATTCCAGCTTGTCGGTGATTTCGTCCAGCTTTGCGTGGATGTCGTCCCGTTGGAAGATCTCTAGCTGTCCGATGGCTGTGACGAGCTCTGATAGCTGGTCGGCTTTCAGCTGGGTGGTGTCGATCTGTTCCATAATCTGAGCCTCCTCCATTTCGATGTAGGTTTTGCGCTCTGCCAGTCCCTTCCACTCGTCCGCAAAGGCTTCCAGGTCGTTCCGTGCCCGTTGCGCAATCTTCCAGCCCTCTCCTTCTCCCTGGTTGACGAACGCTTGCGGGGCCATCAACCTGGCCGTCGAGGTCAGCAGTTTCTGCTCCTTTCCAGTTGCGTCGATCAGCGACTTGAGCACGTTCGGAACCTCCAGGCCCTCCATCGCTTTCTCCATCTCGCGCGCCGTGCGGAACTGGGGCTTCGCGCGAGCCACCGGCGTGCCTGTTCCACTGCGGCCCTCCCGTTTGCGCTCCTCCTTCTTCTTCTGTCGTCTTTTGCGCTCCTCGTCCGAGCTGTCGTCGATGGTCTCGCCCCGGTGGGCCGCCGCCCGTTTCTCCTCTTCGCGCGCCTGCTTGGTCTTCTCACGGACAGCACCCAGACCGGCACCCTGAGGACGGGCTTGAGCCTCGATCGGGTTGACGATACCCTGTCCCGAGGAACCGAGACCCTGTCCTTCGACGTAGCCCATCTTGGCCATCATACGCGCGGCGAACGTGTTGCCTCCCGAGCCTCCTTTGCCAGCATTGTTGCCCCCGCCTTTCATGGACGACTGCGCCGAGTTGTTCCAGGGGTTGCGACGCATACTGCCCAGGCCACCACTGCCCATGCCACCACTGCCCAGGCCGCCATGGGAGGGAGGTGATTCGGAGCGAGACGACGGGCGCGCGAACCCGCGAAAGCCCATGGTTGGGCGGTGTTCTTCTTCTTCGTCGGGGCTCATCGCGATGATTTTGCGTTTTTGGCCGGCCTGGGGCGACGAGTCGGGGGAATCCATGGCCGGACTGGGGGAGGAGGAGGAGGAGG
>KZ826109.1:0-33498 GCA_003184645.1 Aspergillus ellipticus CBS 707.79
CAACTCCAACCCCCAGATCCGCCACCGGCTCCCCCGTCAACGCATACTGCCTCTTCATCCACTGCGCCTCATTCCCCTCCCCACACCCAACCACATCCCTACAAACCTTGACATCGTGTCCCGCATACTCATAAAACACCATCTGCTTCTCCCCCAACCCTTGCCCCCCAACATCCTCCCCATCCCCCGCCACCGGATACCCCGTATACCCCATCAACACATGATCCCCGCCATACCCTTTCGCCGCCTCCTGCACGTAATGCCCCACCGTGACATGATCACTATGGTCCTTCCCATCCCACTCCCGCTCATAGTCCCCCGTGTTGATCCGGTCCGGCCCGAAATCTTCCATGATCCCCGTCAAAGTGTCCACGATCTCCTGGCTCGTGTACGTGCTCGACCCGTTCACGCTCGCGATGCTGCTTATCCCCCCTTCCCATAACATTTGTAGACTCACGCTGCCTGTCGTGGCGAAACCATCGCCCGCGAGATTCCCGTCGGGGAGTTGCATGAATAGCAGTGAGATGTCGGGGTTCGAGGAGAGTGTGAACATGGGGATGTTCTTTCCCGGGATGGGCGCGGAGGATTGCGCCCATGTGTTTTGTGCGGAGGCCATGCGGGCGTATGCTGCCTGGGAGCCCGATTGCCGTTGCTCGTAGTACAGGGTTGAGGGTGAGTCACCGGCGTCGCCGGTTGTGAGGTATAATGTGCGGACTCGTCGGCCGGATTGGATTTCGTGGTGTAGGTCTGGGCTGAGGAATAGGAGGTCGTCGTCTTGGTGGGCGACTATGTTTAGGGTTTGGGCGTGTGTTGGGGGGGTGAGGCCGAGGAGCAGGGTGAGGAGGGTGGTTTTTAGGGGGGTTGTGGGTTTCATGTTGTTGGTGAGGGTCGGATATGGGTTTTGGTTGTGGTAGTTGATGTATGGTACAGCGTGGAATCGGGAATAGGAATTTGTTTTTGGCTGGGTTTGCCGATTTGTATGGGCGTGGGCTTGAATTGGGCTTAGGCAGGGAATTTGGGGTTGTGTTCTACATGGTGGTGCTTGTTTGTTTACATTCTTGGACGCATTCCGGGTGATGTCGATGGTGTGGGTGGGATGTTTTTACTCGGGTTTTTTGTGGGTAGCCAAGGCAGAGATAGCAGGAAAGTTAAACCAACTCTATGGTATAACTTCTATAGTAAAAGAAAAAGATTCATGTGTTCCGGGCACGAACAGCAGATGACATGAAGGGGCACGTGACAATTAGGATAGGTTTGTTGAAGAAGTACTTATATTTTAGTAGTACCCGACAAGGTAGAGTGGAGGTGGATATATAGTAATTGCATCGCTCCGCTCTGCAATATTCAGTCGGAGTTGAATAAATTATTAGTAGGCTGTTGAAAAGAATTTTACTATTATCCGCTTTTTAAGTTAGCTTTTGAGCAGTAACTAACCGTTTTCCCTGCCAAGCACCGAGGAAGCATCTATACCGGCCAACTGTCCTTAAACTTTATCAGCATATTGAGCAATTGCGACCAAAATTGCAGTCAAGTAAAGAGGACAATATTTTAAACCTCAGTATATGCGAGATATTTCATCCAAAATAATGACAAATGCCAAGATATGTATTCAGGGCATGTGGTAGCGAATATAGCGAAAAGCTACCCATAAAAATGCATAGACCGTCTAATGAACCCATAAACCTTCATACAGAATCCATCTTATCTCGAAGGGCAGGTACCCATATATATGAATCAGATAATACCATCATTTATCTGATTAAGAATACAGAGGGATTTATATCACCCTGACATCATCCATAAACCACCAAGCACCCTTTGTATGCACCCACCACACAAAACATGCATCTTCAACGCCCTAACTCCACCATTCGAATCCTTCCAACTCCTAAAATTTTAACCGAACCAAAGACAATGCTCTATCTTCGAGACAATGACAGCTCATCAGTCGGAGATCCCTTCCAACCCCGCCCTGGGAGCCAAGCCCGGTTCCACAGCGTTAGATAAAAGACTCCACCATCCCAGACACCCCGCTCACGCCAAGTAAACCAGCAACCAGCCCAGCGCCATCAACCATGACACCCAGAATCTTCCTGTGAGTACTGACCCTGACCCTGACTCAAGCCCCCCTCCCAAACCCAAATTCACACTCACAACCTAGAACCGGCGCCACCGGCTACGTGGGCGGCGACTTCCTCGAGCTCCTGACCCAATATCCATGCCCTGATGCGCGACGATGAAAAGGCCCCCAGACTGGCCAAAGCATACCCGAATATCCGGGCCGTGAAAGGCAATCTCAACGTGTCTGATACCATTGAGGAGGAGGTCAAACACGCCGATATAGTCTTCCGTCCGTGCCCGTTCCTTTCTTTCTCCACCCACCTTTCCCCATTAATGTCTTTCTGAACGGACTAACTATCTTCTACCCACAACCCAGAAATTGCCGACTGCGACCACGTCGGCGCCGCAAAGGCCATCGCCAAGGGCGCCGCGCACCATCCCCCCGACCGACCCTGCTGGGTGGTCCACGCGTCCGGCACAGCGAGCTTCATTTTCGAAGACACGCGGGCGAAGACGTACGGGATGAGCGGAAAAAGGTCTACGGTGACTGGGACGGAGTCCACGAGCTACTGAATCTGCCCGACGATGCGTACCACCGCGACGTCGAGAAGGTGATTATCGAGGCGGGTCGAGGGGACCCCTCGCGGGTCAAAACGGTGATTGTTTCGCCGCTGACGGTCTACGGGGTGGGGCGCGGGTATATTAAGAAGAGTGGCATCCAGGTCGAGCTTCTGTGCGCGGCGGTGCTGCAGCGCCAGAAGAAGATTTTGGTGGGTGAGAGCAAGAACGTCTGGTCGCAGGTTCATGTGCAGGACCTGAGTGAGGTTTTCCTGGCGCTGGGGGAGGCGGCGGCTGCCGGGGGTGGGAGTGTGACTTGGGAGGATAAGGGCTATTATCTGGCCGACAATGGGGATTATGTTTGGGGGGATGTGGAGAGGGCGGCTGCGAGGGTGGCGTTTGAGAAAGGGTTGATTCCCTCGGATGAAGTGCTGCCGTTCGACGAGAGTGAGTTGACCTCGTCGAATCTGGGCTATGTGTTGTTTTCGTGGGGGTCGAATTCGAGGAGTCGCGGCGTGAGAACGAGGAAGTTGTTGGGCTGGGAGCCGAAGAAGCCGCTTTTGGTAGATTCGATCCCCGATATTTTTGCTGCGGCGGTGGAGGTGAATTAGTTTTTTCCTGTCTGTTTTGTCTGTAGCTGAGCCGTGTGGAATTGGGGTCGTTAGTTGGGTGGTGAATGTGCGATGGTATAACATCGGATATATTTGCGATATCTCATATCCTGCCTGCCTTGTAGGTTTAGCTCAATTGGCTCAAATTTCGACCCTGAGAAAGACGGCTATTGAAAACTCCATATTATTGAATAAAGATCTGTCACTCCAAACGCCTTACGCACCGCAAGACAACCAGCCAAGACTGCAGGCGGCCGCGTCAAACCCCACAGGCGCCTCTCCACTCAATCAAATAAAGTTCATCGAGTCAAAAGCCTCCAGACTGACTCGCGGCACATTCCCGAATCGCGGGCCACCTTCCTTCCACCCTAGCCTTACCAACCGACCAGCCGTCCTTGCAGACGTCTCTCACCATTAACCACACGACCAAAAACAGCCTCCTACAGTATCCAACTAGAGCCACTTGGCCAAAATAACCCCTCACTACTTCCCATGTCCCGACACTCAAGCAGACCCCGTCCCTACCCAGAGTCGAGCGCAGACCCCGGTCGCGCTCGGCGCAAATGCTCCTTTGGGCTAAACCGCACCCGCCCGCCCACCGGATCTCCGTGAAAAACATCGCGTGAGGTCTTGCTCGGTGCCGAAGCCAGCCTCCATCCCACCTGCATATCCCTCCTAGAAAGAGACTCCGTTCTCCGAGCATAGATAGATGGATAGATAGTACTCCGTACTCCGTACTTCCTTATCATTGGAATCTTATACCCATCCATCCCTCCGTCCTCCTTCCCGTAGATCCTGACCCTATTCACCCGTGCCTGCATCGCCGATCTCCGCCGGCGTCAGTCAGCCCGTCAGCCAGTCGGCCAGCCAGCCCGACTCATCCTTCCCGCCCAGCCCAGCCGGAACCATCCCCTAAACCAACAGCCAAAACCCCCAAAACCAACGACCCAAACTCCAGCCCGTCAGAACTATAACAAGCCACAATAAGCTCGGTCAATTATTAAAATTACACCACCACCACCACCACCACCACCACCACCACCAACAAAACATCTCCTGAACCACCAACCGCTAACCGGGCTAGCGGCCTAGCGGCCTACCAGCAGCCGTTTAAGCTAATTTAAACGTGCGTGAAATACATGAAACCCTTAACCCGGGTTCGGAAAATATATCAAAAGTGGGGCCTGGGATCACGGTAGTTTAATCTATGGGTTTGCTAGCACCGCGCTGGAGGGGAGTTTACGTATTGCGTTGGGGTGGGGGGGAAACGTGGGTCTCGCGGGTTTTTGGAAGTTGGTGATACTGATAGGGGGGTTTTTGTGTTTTATTTTTGGGTTACTGGTGGTGAGGGGGATTGGTGAAGCGATATTATTATTATTTTTGTTTCATTGGAATTATGTATGTTTGTATGTATGTACAGGGTTTATGTGCTGGTGGTGAGATTATTTGTCTGCTCACCGTGGGTATATGTGGGTATGAGGATTAGGGTATGTAAGTCGGTAGGTAGGTAGGGAGTGGGGAGAATACCCAGGAGGCTAGGCACTAGGTAGGGGAGGGAGCTAACTAAGAGCACTCGCTGATGTAGATGAAGTACCACTTATGGGCGCTGATGCTATCGAGCCAAGTGCCGTCGTTGCCCTTAGTGGAATCGACCCCCACAATGTCGTCCACGTCCGAGTCGGTCACGGTCACGTCGTTGCCGCTGGTGATCCAGTACTCGGGGCTGAAGTGGTGGTAGCCCAGGAGCTTGGGCGGGAGCTTAGGCACGATGTCGTCGGTGTGCGTGACACGGTAGTTGCTGCCCATGCTCTGGTCGGTGATGTAGTCGGCCAGGGCGAGGTTGCCGATACGGGGTTGGCCGTAGTCGTACTAGTTTTATTAGCATACCAAGATGTTTCATCTGGGGGGGGGGGGGCATACCAGGTCGACGGTGTATCCGGCGTTACGGAACACGGTGGCGGCGATGGCTGCCAGGGCAGCACCGTAGCTGTGTCCCGTGAAGACGATCGAGTAGTCGGGGTAGCTCGCGATCGCGGCCTCGACCTTCGCGGTGATCGTGGAGGACACGGTCTCCCATGCCTCGTGGAACCCGCTGTGCATCTCACAGCCGGAGCAGATGTCGCTCACGGACGTGAGGCCGAAGTCGAGATCGGCGATCCAGTTCGACAGGTCGGAGCTGCCCCGGAAGGCCACCACGACGGCTTCGTTGGTCGGGTCGACGGCGATGAAGCCGGTGGCATCACCGAAGGTGGTGCTCCTGTGGGTTGTTAGATGTGTGTGGTGGTGGTGGATCACTGTTCGTGTGTGGCTTACTGGTCGAATTCGTCGATGGTGGAGGCACCGGTGGCCTCGACGAGAGGGCAGTTGCCGACACTGCAGGTCAGGGTGGTGCCGGAGGAGTTGATGTTGGAGGCGCAGTAAGATGCGGCGCTGTACTGGGCGAAGAGGTCGAGCTTGTCCAACACGGCGGTCGTCACGGCTAGTAGATATTAGCATGGACATGGATGGAATGTCGGGTGATGGTAGGGCAGACATACACCGTGGCTGGGGCTGCATCGGAGCGGGAGCGGCTTGGGCCAGCAGACCCAGAGCTGCGGTAACAGCCAGTTCCTTGCGGTTGAACATGTTTAAGACCAGGTGCCAAGTGGAACAGGGCAGGATGCGATCGAAGGCAAGATCTACTGCGTCGGGAGGGAGGGATCAGAAAGCATGGCGGCCATGTCCCATTTATAGGTGAGACCCCCCGACAGGACGGGGCGCTGTCACGACTCAGCGGCCCATGACCATCGGGAACCCCCCGACCTTGACACGAACGGTCAACCGCCGCAGAGGCCGTGATAGGAGACCGGGGGAAAATTGGCCAGCGTTCCTGGCGCTGGCAAGGGCGAGGATTCGGCCCCAGCAGCTAGCCCGCCCGCGAATCAGCACCCGCCCCTGGTTCGGGGCTCCGTCGTCGCCCTTGGAAGCTTGAAACCGAGCCACGGCATGTCAGCAGCAAGGGGCCGCCCAGCCATGGCGCTGCTGCTGGCTGGAGGCTGTGTTCTTGGTATTTGCTATGAGGACATATACTGTGTGCTCGGAGTGTCTCAGCGCAGGATGCCCTCATGCTGCACCGCACCTCGTGTGTCGGAATCAAGTGGGCGTGGTGTCGCCCGGGAGGAGTCGCCCAATGCCGCATTCTAGAAACCCCAACCAATGGCCCGCCCCATGTGCCTGACTAGCTCTGGAGCACGCAAGCGGATCCAGGCACTCCCGCCAATCGGAGCAGACATGGCACAATAAACTCGGATCCTCCGGGGGCTGACGCTAAACCTGATGGTCGAGTTGGAAAACGTGGTGGCCGTGTGCGCCTTCCGTCTGGCACTGTCGGGGAAGGATTGACCGATGTGTTCGTGTTCGTGTCCTTTCTGCAGGCACCGGCTGGCAGCCTGTCAGACCAGTGGCCAGATATGAATCGTTAGTAGCAGGATCCGTTATCGGGCGGGATTTGCATCCTGCGCTAGGATTCATTCCCCTTTCTGCATCGTACCCTGCCAAGCTGCAGTGCCTGGGTCGCGTGACACACGGTCTCCGGTGGATGTCCTTCCTACCCTGGTTGACAGGTTGAAGATAACCTTATCTAGCGCGTTCGTAAGCTGCCTGGTGTTGCTTGAATCCATTCCATGGTTACATCGTCGATAGAGACAATACCCAAGTAGGGCTCTGAGGCCCCGTGGTTTTCCCGGTCTTTCCGGCTGGCTCCTGCAGGATCACCAGCGTTGGGTCGACCATGGGGGCAGTCACCCAGCCCGCATTTAAATGACGGTAATATAGGCCTGACAGCGATCCGGATGATCTGGATGGGTTTTAATATCGAGATGACGGCGGGCGGGGTGACTTTAGCCGACAGCATTCTTCGAAGTTCGAAGGAATATATACTAGTCTCAGTGGCCAAAACGTTGGGGTAAAAGTGGGAATCGTTGAACGACTACTTAAGACCCCAGGATTTCGCTCTCTTCCCTTGTCTCTCCTCGCTTTTGTAGTTTTTCTTTCATATAATATAAGTCCGTATGGCCATTATTGGTAACACACTCCCTAATTGTGTTGGGATAAATGGTGCTTGGAGTAGCAGTTCAGAAAACAAATTAGCTCCCTCTCCGACTCGTTTCATCGTCAACAAGAATTCCAATACTTTTCAAGAATTGAAGGAGAAAAGTAAACCAAATTTCGTGAACGTTATTGCGATCGAAGGGTAAAATTTCACCCAGATGTCTAATGAGTGGGAGACGATCATCTGGATCGTCTCTTTGCCCCGATCGAACCAGCGATCTGCGCCGGCCCACTCCGAAACGGCTACCGTCGAGGTTAAATCCAGATTTGACTTGTGAGTTTTATTGTAAAGGTGAAAGTTGACAACACCTGGAAATTTGTAGAAGTAGAAACTATGCGAAAGGTTTTATCCAGGGCATAGTGAGTGGACATTGGCTTAGTAGTGATCGATGGAATCGATCAGTTTGCGCAGAAAAATACCAATATTTCGGACTGTTTTCTTTGGAAGTTGAAAATATATAAATGGAGGGCTGGAATGAATGACATGCCATGCAACCGGGATCCCAAATGAATCACAAGAGTCCACGAAGACAGCCCACGAAGAAGAAAACGAAGAAGAATAAAAAAAAAAATATATACATATATATATATATACAAACCCCTGACGACACATTAACACACAGAGCAGCTCTCCCCTCTCAGCACCTCCTCCACCGCCGTCAGCGCCGGCTTAGCAGTACAATTCTCCCACAGCACCGTCGCATCACCCGCACCGTCATTAGTACTAGGCTGAATCCAATTATACTTATCATTGAAATCCCAGAAAGTCATCCCCGTGCACTTCGCTGTCTCCATGCAAGCATGGATAACATTATAGAAAGCCTGCGCCTGACCAGTCTGTCCCGAGGTAGAACAAGGCGTGCTTTCGCATGCGACATCCAGCTCCGTGATGTGGATGCCCAAACCAAGCTTCGCGTACTCGGACATCACAGTATTGAGTTCTTTGACGGTCGGGTAGAATGTGTCCGAGTGGTGGGACTCCATTCCGATGCCGTCGATGTAGTCGCCTGCGGACTGGACGTTGGTGATGATATTGTTCAGAACGGAAGTTACTTTTGTTCCGGGCTGGGAGATTTGGTAGTCATTGTAGAAGAGCTTGATGTCGGCGTTTAGGGCCTGCACGGCTTCGCGGGCGTATTGGAAGGCGTAGGTAACTTAGTCTTGGCCGATGGTTTGGAGGAAGACTGTAACAGATCAGTCTTGATAATCAATAGGTGGAAGTGATATGACTTACTGTTGTCAGTGTACGACCCGTCGTAGTTAATAGCTTCGTTGACAACGTCCCGCGAGTAACAGTTACTTCCATAATGGGTAATCTCCTTAGTAATATGCGTCTTCATCGCCCCAAGAAGAGTCTCCTTCGTCCAGCTACCACCCGACACCCAGGTCGGTTACTGCGAAGTCCACACCAGATGATGGCAGCGGACTTTCTTGCCGGTTTGTTTGGCTAGGGCAATGGTCTCGTCACCCAAAGTGAAGTCGAACACCCCGTTCTGTGGCTCAGTGTAGTCCCACTTCATGGTGTTGCCCGGGGTGGTCTGTCCGAAGATCGCGGATTGGTTGAAGATGGATATGTAGGTGTCATCTTTCACGGAGTCGGAGGTCGTGTCGATGGAGCTGCCGAACCAGAGCTTTCCTTTTGCTTGGGCGAGCTCGTTCAGATGCGGGAAAGAGGATGAGGTTTCGGTTTGAGATGGAGTGGGTATGGCTGTACCGGTGGCAATGAGGGTGGCTAGCACTGCTAGGGTTTTGCGGAGGGACATGACGATTGGAGTTATGATAGAAGCTCAATTCTGAAGATGAAGGAAAGAGAATATGTTAGAAATGAAGGGAAGACAACAAAGAAGGGAACGAGCGAAGTTGGATGGCTGAGAAAATGGGAGGCAGGAGAGGGTGTCGACATATGTATGCCTTTATAGTGAAAAGTCGAATGTGATGGCGGCTTGATTGTCCGTCTTGTAATGAAGATAGACGGTGCATCTCTTATTTGAAACTCTCCATGTTCCAATCAGTGCATACCCACTTGCTGGGCCTGAGAACTTGGATTGTAACATGGCCATGGAGCCCTAGACCCTGATCCACCTTACCACTCTGAATTTCCAGATCTGCAATGACTTTAGCCTTTGGCTTGAAGCAAAAGATTCTCATACTTTTTCGGCGCAGCTACATGACCAGGCTTCAATATGTGTTTGACAGTGTTGCGAACGTGTGAATATTAAGTCCGTGGTAGACTGGAAGGCAAGAAAGGATGAGGCAGGTTGCATAGACGGCAGCCGATTGATTACTTCGGAAATTATCATTTATAATAAACAAGTGTTCAGCTCCTACACCATGGAAATATAGTAGTTTGAACAGCCTATCATTCCTGGAGAGAATGCCAGCAAAATCGACCTAGAGATAAATAACCCCTTGTCTCTCCCCAAAACAGACCGAGGAAGCGCCACAGGCTCAACATATCCATTCAGAAGTAAAATATTTTGACTATATTGAAAATCATATTTGTTTATTTCTAGCCACGGGAATATGATGAGCAGAGAAGTGCCGAGTGGATACCATCTGGAACAGCCCACAGCTGAGACGGCAGGCATGGGTCGACAGCAGTGGTCCCTGAGGAGGGTTCCACACCCCACATATCCGATGAACCCTGTCACCCCCGACTTGCCGAGATTGGAGGGTTATGGGTTAGGATATTGCCTTATATGATATAGCAGTAATTTCGAGGATTTGGGTGGACAGGATTGTTGACGATGAGTTTTCGGAAGTGAAGACGGGTTGTAGACCCGCTACAGTCTGGAGCAAGGTGGTTGGATAGTGCGAGACGGAGGGGTCAACTAATGAGAGGGCGAATACAGGAATTGATATAAAGCAAATATCCCCCCCCCCCCTCAGACTTAACAGGCCCAATCGACAAGTAAGTCTAGCACGCCGAGTTCGTCTGAGTCAGAAGTCCCAGCTTCCAAGGCAGAGCGTTGTAATCGGCAGTAGCGGACGGGTCAACACCCTGGTACAGATAGCGCAGGTTGCAGGGACTGATAGTCATAGTCTGGTTCACTTCAGTACGGATCATCTCCCCATGACTGATGCTCTTCGTCCAGGCCGTGCCATCGAAGACAACATTGTCCGAGCGAGCGAACGGGTTCGACTCCGTATCAGCCAGACCCGTCCAGGTACCCGTCAGATTGTTCGACGTCCAGGAACGGAAGTACCGGTTTGAGTCACTCCCGATCGCCTCAACGATAAGGAGGTACTCCTCATCGCTGATCCTGTAGACGTTGGATGCCTCGTACACGCTGTAGATGTTCGCGTCGTCGGACAACGCGATCGCCGTGTCGCCCATGCCCTCGGGGAAGCTGCCGAGAGTGGTTGTGGATCGGTAAAGGTGGCCGTTATCATCGGATGAGAAAAGGTGGCAATTTTCGTCGTCGCAGATCACCCACATGTCGACCCAGTAGCCGCTGCCAATGTTGTCGGCGATGATGGTCGGCTCGCTGGAGAAGAAGTTCGTCGGGGCGCTCCATCCTGCAGGGTCCCCGATGTTCTCGTTGGTGGAATACGCGGCGTTGCCGTTCTGGAAGATGAGATACCAGAGGCTGTGGGGCTCGAAGTAGAAGACCTGGGGAGCGGCGCGATACCCGGTTCCGATCGCCGTATTTTCCAGATAGTTGAAAGTCGCGGAGTGGGCGTCTTCGAAATTGGTGAAGTTCAGGTACACCAGGCTGTATCCAGCGTCCTTGGCGGTGCTTGTGAAAACATGGTAGGTGCCGTCGATTTCAACGATCGAAGGGTCCTTGATGCCCGCGATGTCGTAGCTGTCGTCTTTTGCGGCAATGAGCGCAGCGCTTGAGCTCCATTCGAAGCTGGAGGGCAGACTGGCTGCGGTGGCTAGATCGCAGACGCTGGATGCGATGGCGCCGATCGCGATAAACCAGGAGGAGGAAGGCATCGTGAGGGGTTCTGGGACTCAGAAAGAGAAAGTGGCCACGACAGCCGTGGGAGATGATAGATGCCCCTGCTTTATACCCTACTGTGCTTGAGACATGGTCAACTGTCATCTGCCATCAGAAAGACGAAGGTTTCGTGTCTATGGGATTGAGCCCTGTGTTCTCCACAACCCTGCACGGAGCCATCAATCTGAAGCCAATCCGGCTGACGTGGTGGCTATTCGGCAAAATGAGCCAACATCCCTGGACCCTGAATATCGCAATATCCATTTAGGCTGAATATAACTGGCGAGGAGAGCTGAATAAAATACAAGATTGGGAAATAGACTCAACCATGCAGTTACTGGTGTTTGTGTCTGGGTAAACTCGGGAGCAGATGTAGCGCCGTTGTCCACCAAAAAAGTGGAGCTGAAGGATGTCAGTTGTTTCAGACATCCCAGAATCTCCACTCCTACAGAACTCAAAACGCCGAGGGGAACCAGAAGATGGACGGTGTCAACCTACTGCTAAACATAGTTCGTATGTTCGTATGTTCGTATCCATGAGAGAGAGATCGGATAGGACTGGTGGATCCCCGCGATAGGGTTGCCTGTTGGTGGGCCTTCATCCTGGACCCTTCTCCCAAGTTGAGTTCCGAAAACTCTGCTTCTCCTCTACCCGACGGGTGAATACTAGTAAACAATTGGGCCTGCATATGCATCCCCGGCTCAAAGTACGTTCCAGTGCCCTCACTGCGACCGGCCATACACCCGGATCGATCACTTGTCCCGCCATCTCCGTACTCGTGAGTCTTCCCTTCTTCTGCATCTGATTCGTGGCTTGGGTTGAACTCGCCGAACAGATGAAGGCCAGAAAACGTTTGAGTGTGAGATCTGTCATCGCGGCTTCACTCGACGGTAGGCACTTTGATTCTGAACCAACGTTAGCCAATCTAACAGCGTTCAGGGATCTCCTAAACAGACATCTCGCTGTTTATGGCACTGCCCATTGCCCTGACCGGACGAACAGTCATTCAGCTCGAGTCAACCAGGCTTGTCGAACCTGCGCAGCTGCCAAATTGAAATGCGATGACCAGAAGCCATGCGCCCGTTGCCGAATCCCAGATATTGTGTGTGAACCTATCCATGACCGGAGGTTGGTATCGGGAACTTCCAACGTAGTCGGGGGTTTACCCCATGGGGAAACAGCAGAAGTGGCATCGTCACATGCAGACGACGGTGCTCTTACCAGGGAACGATCACTGCCAATAATCTACCCTCACCAGCCGTTGGCAACTTCCACAGTGCGCGATATTCTAGATCTTACGCTGGACAGAAATTTGCATCTCATGGATAAGGATGTTGCTATACTCAAACAGTTAAGTGGCAAGAGTCTATCCCACCTAATCGATGATTCAACCAGGGCGCATCATCCTGCACATGCCAGGATCCCCGCGCGAGATCGAACTCTGGCATTCATTACGGTTCACTCTCCATGTCGCCAAGCAAAAATACTCTCAGAGGGACTGCCATGCTCCTCACTAATAGACAGTTTAATTTGCCTGTTTTTCAATCATCAGCAACAGTCACAGTCGGCGTTTCTACACCACTCGACATTATCATGCATGACCCAGAATTCATTGCTTCTGACAGCCGTAGTCGCGTCAGGCGCTACTTTGTCTGGTGTCGCCTCTCGGCAGAAGCTTGGTTTTGCAATCCAAGAGATTGTTCGGGTCGAGATTATCTGCAGCTTAGACGGACCGTCTGGCAAAAAGTTCGAACTTTGGTTATTACAAGCCATCCTGTGTGTGGTAGAGACGGGCTTCTGGAGTGGTGACAAGGGCAAAATGGTTGACGCAGAGAGCATGGCACAGTCACTTTTCCGGGTGAGCAGCCCTAAGATATGTGATCGGCGACTAAGCTGACAAGGAGGCATAGATTCTGCGGCGGTCAGGAGCCTTTCGTCGTTTTATTGATGAGCATCCTCCTGTAATCGACACCGACACAGGAGAAGCCCTCGAAATGAAGTGGCAACAGTGGGTGGAGCGGGAGTCCCTTTGTCGACTTGCCTCGCGTGCCTTTCTGTTCGACGCCCATGTCGCATTCGCCCTCCTCATGAACCCCCATATCCGATATTCCGAGATGGCATTGCCCCTGCCGTCCACAAGCGACCTTTGGGAGGCCTCAAATGCGGGGGTCTGGAAAACCATCTACTTATCCCGTCCAACCCTGGCGACCCCTTCGCCCCACCTGGCCCTCCGCGACTGCCTGCGCAACCCCTTCGTCCTCGCCAAGTGCGCCCCCCACCAAGATCTACGGTTCTCCCTCCTGCTGCTCCTAGCTGCAGTGTGGGCCATGATCTGGGAAACCTTGCATCTCCTTGCTCAGACTGACGTCCGCCCTGACTACTCCCATGCAAGTCTGGCCATGCGACACCGGGATTTATGTGAGATCCTCCTCGCCGCCCGGACACTAGTCACCGATCACAATCTCTCGCCCTGTCCCGGCATTATCCTGCAGCTCGACCTCTTGAAAATGCATCCCCACATCTGTATCGAGGAGGCAGATCGAGTATTGCCACTTGTGCAACACTGGGCTCGCGAATCTACTTCCCGACAGGCACTCTGGAGTGCAGGTCAGATCTTGCTTGCAGCACGGAGCTTCCCTGCAGGGACCTTACGTGGTGTTTATGCGTTGGCTGTGCACCATGCCTGTGTTTGCCTCTGGGCTCATACTGTGGTCTCGCAGACCATATTCTCGGTGGATGGTGAACTTGGTTTAAACCAGTATGACATAACATTCAGGACACCAGTGATACTCGATGGGGCCCCAGGGACCGCCATCCAGCAGTTCCTTGCCCTTGGGGATGGCCAGCCCAGTATCACGACGTCGAGTGGGGACGCAATAGCCCAGAACTGCAGCTGGGCACCAATAACCGATGTCCAAGCTGTTGTTGACTCCTTCTCGGAAGTTTTGCAGCAAAATCATAACTCTTCTGCAAGTAGTGATGACTTGCCATTTGTTGTGCAGAACCTTGTGCAATTAATGCAGGGACTGGGTATCGCAGATTGGTGCAACAGTCATAGTATGACGATACAAATTTGATTAACACGCGTTTTCAGAGACCATGGTCAGGTATTCTGCAATAAACCTTTCCACAAAGAATTAAGAAAGAGCCACGTTGACATCAATTGAACTGTCATGTTCATGATCGATGCTCTATCCGAATGAGACCCACCAGTTACAAATACCAAGACACAGACTGCAACCCACCATAAAGCCCCAACAAGTACGACCAACGCTGAAATTCTAAGTTGGACTCATAATTACTCACAATTACGACACGGGTCAACCGCAGCCCTAAGCGTGACTCACTTGCCCGCATCCCGTTTGAAGCGGCACCCGGTTTCGGGAAGATGTTTCGCACACCCACCGTTTCTGGCCGAAGAATGCCACCGCAACCAGGGAACCCGCGGCTGTCTTTCGACTCACTTTCGCAATATATGCCGCAAATAGTGGCGCGTGATGGAGGGAAACTTTACAAGCTCACTCAGGAGTGAATGCCTACGATATGGGACTCCCGCGCCTTTTCCATCACATACCAATAGCTCCGCGGATTTGACCATCATCGATCATCGATCTCAAGAGCCGTCAAGATGATCCGGGGAAGATCCAAGATTCCAAAATTCATCGTCGCTGCGTTGGCGAGCTATGTTTTTATCACACTTTTGATCAGTGAAAAGGAGCACTACTGGAATAAAGATTGGGTGGATATTGCGCGCACGACACTGGAGGATCGCGCGCTGGAGCATATTCAGAATCAGACCCTTGGGGTGAGCCTCCCATCCAGACCTCTTGGGTCTTGGGTCTTGTCACTGACTTGGATAGTTTGAACATGTATACGCCATCGGGCTGAAAGAGCGGACGGACAAGCGAGATTTCATGACCATCGCTGCCTCCATGGCTGGGTTCCAGGTGGACTGGATGGATGGTGTGCGACCCGATGAGTTCAGCGAGAAGTCCCTGCCAAATGTGCGTATCTCTAGATGCATAGACTTTGACCCAGCTAATTTGCGTTCAGGAAAACGAGCTCAAGGCATCTGAGATTGGATGTTGGCGCGCTCACATGAATGCCCTATCCAAGTTAGTCACCTACCTTCGTACTCAACCACGGCGCTAATGATGAACAGTATGGTCAAGAACTCCTACTCCACAGCCCTCATTCTCGAAGACGATGCCGACTGGGATATCAACATAAAAAAGCAACTCCCTGAATTTGCCCGGGGCGTCCGCGCACTTACCGGAAACACCGACTCCTCCAAGAACGCCCCCTACGGCACCAACTGGGACATCCTCTGGGTCGGTGGATGCGCATCAGCCGCCTCACCCAACGAGACCCAGTTCTATGCCATCCCGAACGACCCGACCGCGCCGAGTGTTGAGCACCGTGGCACCTGGGGAGGTCCTCTCGATGCATGGAAGCGAAAGTTCCCCGAAAACTCGACGCGGTTTATCTACCGGGCGGAAATGGGGTGCTGCACGTACGGATATGCGGTCACGAAGCGAGGCGCGGAGAGGATTCTCGCGGCTTTATCGGTTGATCGACTTGTCGCTGCTGTGGACAACTCCATGTCTGATATGTGTGGTGGCAAGGACGGGCGCCAACAGATCGAGTGCTACGCGCCATTCCCCAATATGATCGGGACGTATAAGGCGGCGGGTCGGGCGTCGAAGGACTCGGACATCCATGGCGGGAGCGACGAGTGGCATGAGGCGCAGGCGTGGAATTTGATGTACAGCACCCGACTCAACATCCATCGGCTCGTGGCGGGCGAGAACACGGTCTATGCGCAGTACGATGAGGGTTTCCCCTGGTCCCGGCGCGCGTTGAACAGGAAGGAGTTCGAGTATCCGAGGGGGTACCTGGTTACTTGAGTCTCTCCACTACATTTTTGATTTGTTTATCGCAGGCGTATCTAGGAATGCATTGTCTCTTTGCCCCTTTGTCGGGTCGTGTACACCTGCAGCGTTGGTTAGGTAGCCTTTGTTGGCGTATGGACTTTTTTTTTTTTGGATCAAGCAGACATTCACCCTTACCATCCCAACCCAACCAACTCACCACCTCAGCATCTCACCATGACGTTCCAACCGTAGTCTCACCATCCGAAAGCCATGGTACGGTGCTGACGGAAACGGGGCCCCAGACAGGGGCGACAGGGGCCGGAGCGCTCCCACATTCCTGGCCCGCGGGCATCCCTTCGCAGCATCCGTTTCCGGAACCCTATCCCAGTCCCCCGCCCCTGGCCCACGAGATCAGAAGTAACTATAAAGTGTAACCTAAGCACTTTGTGTCCGCATTCTGCTATCCTGCTACGATCCGGTGGCAGATCACGTCGGGTCATGGGCCCCATGATGTGCTAGCATGTTTTCATCCCCACCCTAATCCCTGGCTCTCTCCTGTCCATGTACTAGTAACATTGGATGCCGGTCATGACAACCAGTACCACACCCCACGCCTCCAGGTCACTGTCAGAGTGGAGTGGACTTGATGTCACTACCTTTCTCTTGAAATAAGCATCTTGAGCGCCTGAACAGCCTCATCCAATATAGGGGATGGACCTTTCAGACCCTAGCACCTACCCACGCATCACACGATACTAGTCCTCCAACATGGTTGTCACAGGCCCAGAACCCCACAAGGAGCATCAGGAGCAGACAGGGCTCCTCAACTCGCTCACCTGCAACTCGTCCACCCCACCGCCAGACGACATCAAGCTCGAGCTAGGCTACTACGACCCCGAGGACGAGAAGCGAGACGAGCCAACACAACAGACAAACACCATCCGACTCGGCATATGGATGACCATCAACATCGTCGCAACAGTCGCTATTGTAAGCCCCCTTCCCCTTCCCCTTCCCCCTCCAAACCACCCCTCAAATCAACCAACTAACGACCACAGGTCTTCACCAACAAATCCGTCCTCTCGAACCCCTCCTTCCGCAACTCCCAAGTCTCCTTCGCCGCCTACCACTTCACCATCACCGGCCTAACGCTATGGCTCGCCTCGCGCCCCTTCTGCGGCTGGTTCAAGCCCAAACACGTCTCCCCATACCGCATCCTCCACCTCGTCGCCGCCATGTGCATCCAGGTTATATTCCAGAACCTCGCGCTCGCGTATTCCTCCGTTATCTTCCACCAGCTTGCTCGTCTCCTCCTCACCCCTGCCACTGCATTCCTCAACTACACTCTCTACCAATCCAGCATCCCCCGATCCGCTTTCCTCCCGCTAGTTCTTCTCTGCACAGGCGTGGGCATAGTCTCATACTTTGATTCCCTTCCGTCGTCGCATGGGAAAGATACCACCTCCCCCGAGGGCATATTCTTCGCGCTGTCGGGAGTCTGCGCTAGTGCATTGTACACGGTGCTCGTCGGAAGATATCACAAGAAACTGCAGATGACCAGCATGCAGCTCCTGCTTAACCAGGCGCCTGTCAGTGCCGCCGTGCTGGTTTGCGTGGTGCCCTGGATGGAGACATTTCCGGCTGTTTCGACCGTGCCGGGGTCGCTTTGGGCGTCTATTTTGGCTGTGCGTCTTCTCCCCTTCCTTTTCGAATCAGGAGTGTTTTGGTGATGGCTAATATAACTCTTGATGATATAGAGTGGCATCTTCGCGTGTCTGGTCAATCTCTCCCAGTTCTATATCATTGATGCTGCGGGCCCGGTTACGAGTACCGTGTTGGGACAGCTGAAGACGTGCATTATTGTCGGACTGGGCTGGATGCTCAGTGATCATGAGATTCTGAGGCAGAGTGTTGCGGGGGTTTTGTTGGCGTTGGTGGGCATGAGTTTGTGGGTTTTCTCTTCTTTCTGCGGAGTGGTAATGTAGTTGATAGGGTGGGGCTGACTTTATCGCAGGTACATGAAGATTATGTTGAAGCACCAGAAGTGAGGAGCATTTTTGGGAGAATGATGGAGGGGAGGGGTGTGCTGTGGAGGTAATAGGGGAGTATGTTGTGAATAGAGTGGTTGTAATGGAAAGGAGCTGCTGGTACATATGTGGTGTTTGGTGTTCAGGAGCTTTCTGTAATTTGGTTGGGTGTATTCTGAGAAATTCCCTGATTTATGGCGTGAATTGAGGGAATTTTTATCATACAGTTCAATGAAACAAGAGCATGTTAATTTTTTATTTACCCCATAATCTAGTCCCGGGAGTTGTAGCTATTCCACCACTCAAGGGTTACCAACTCATCTCCCAGATCAAGCCCATCTTGCTGCATTATCTTCCCTATGACTTGAAAATAAGCTCTACCCCAGCCTTCTCCAGACGTGAAAACTGCTTTCCAACGATCACGCCAGAAATCAGGTTTATGCGCCTAGCCGAGCATACACCTCCGTTTTCGGAAATGGGCCCTTGACTGGATGCGACCCTGGGGTTCCTGAGCCCAACAGTGACAAGTCCGGGTTGCGGTTCGGCGTGGCCGATTGACACAAGACCCCATCGTCCGGCTGAAGACTCCGGCAGGTTCAATCCAAAAGTGCGACCTTATCACATCTCCCACTCCAATCTTTCTTCCCGCGACCACACCCGGGGCCATATCTACCTCCCACCACCACCGTGCCCTAATCCCCCCCCCTCCTCAAGCAACCACCACATCCCGTCCCCATGATCCTCCAATCCCCCAATACCCCCAGCCTACAATGGCTCACGGCGCAAGTGAGCCGCCGACGATTCCAACTCTCCGTCGTCCTCGCGACAACCCTCACATTCTTCTACCTCTTCCGCCTCAACCTCCTCCCCAGCGACTATGAAATGCCCTTCCACACCCCCTACGCGCGCTCGCTCTCCGCGCGCGACCTCCTCGCCCGCCCCCTCTCCTCAGACCTCACCACCATCCCGAAGGTCATCCACCAAACATGGTTCCCCGCGGGCAGCAACATGAGCGAGAACGCTCAGGCCTGGGTCGACACCATGCGCGCCCAGAACCCAGACTGGGAGTACGTGCTCTGGGACGACGAGACCAATCGCATGCTCGTGGAGCAATATTTCCCGTGGTTCTTGACGGATTACCTGCGTCTCCCGAAGGAGATTCATCGCGCGGATGTCGTGCGCAATCTGTACATGTATCTGTTCGGAGGGTGAGTGACTCGATTTTTTTTTTTTTTTGCACGAAGGAACAGTGGCCTTATAAATAATCCAGAATGTACGCCGACGTCGACACCGAAGCTCTCCGCCCTGTCGAGCCGCTCTTTACCGGCCACGCTACCTCCCTCGACAAGCACACCCGTATTTTGTCCTCCGGACCAAGCAACAAGAACAAAGACACCACCCAGCGCGGCTTCGTCGGACACATGGCCCATAAGCCCGGCTTGGATGGTCCTGCCGCTGTCCCAAATGGCTGGATGGCCTCGCCCCCTGGCCATCCCTTCTGGCTTCTCCCTGTGATCCACGTGATCGAGAACCCTAATGGGAACGGCGACGGGTCGGTGGAATCTCTTACGGGCCCTGGGGCGTTGGCAGATATGCTGAAGATGTACTACGATAAGTTCCAGGACCGGTCCGTGAAGGCGTATGCGTGTGAGAAGGTGAAGCGGTGGTCGCCCGGGTGGGATCTGTTCTGTGGTGCGGAGGGGGACCCGCTGAACAAGATGGTGGTGTTGCCGCGGCAGCAGATCTATCCGTACAGTTGGACGGACGACAAGAACCCCGCATGTTTGGCGGCGTATGGTAACCCGGAGTTCGATCCCGACGAGTGTAAGAGGGTGATTGATGTGGAGGAGTGGCCGAGTTATTTTATTACATATTGCACGCATTCGTGGTAGTAGATTTACCTAAAAGTTGGGGAAGGGGCGGGGGGGGGTTGGGATGTGGATAAATTTTGCATTTTTGTGGGAACATATGATGTGGATGACTTGGGATTGATTGGGACATAGTAATATCATACAGCGGTTTTTCGTTCTTCAGACTCTTCAACGTAAGATGATGTCACTTGCGACCAGGACATCAGTTCATGCTCGAGGGCAAATCAGCCCATGCTGCTGTTCCCAGCCTGCGCGGGCTGGCCAATGGGGCAACGCATCCGTCAGCCCTACTGCGAAGCATCGCCGATAGGCCGCATTCCGAGATTCCGTTAGGCAGCGGGAATTCCAGCAGTCCCCAGCACTCAATCCTCGCCAGATACTCCGCAGCTAGCTAATTACCCAAAGCATAAGCGAAGCTGCCTGCCTCAGCCTCCCCCTGTCTCACATTTAGACTTGGCCCCTTGAAGCTTACAGGCTTACAGCAGCATCGAGCGGAAGCTCCCGCGCAGCCCGGCTAGACCGGGCCCTGATCACCGCGTTCGCATGGCCGGCGACACATCGAATTCTCAACAAAGTCAATTCGAGGGTCCTGCTCTCACCGGTCCCTGAGCCCGCCCGACTGCCATCGCCTGATCGGGCGCACAAAGCCGGAGCACCCCGTATTTTGATTTTTGCTGACCCGCGCTAGACAGGCAGCGCTGCCCAATGGCGCCGCGGTTTAAATGGCCGCCTACGGGCTAGCCGAAGCTTGACCGAATGATGCAGGCCTAGAGGCAGGAGGGCAGGTTGCACCCGATCATCCCGGCGCCCCATCGCGTCCGCAAACAGCCAGCGTCGCACCCCGACGCTGCCCTTTAGAACCCCCCAATGCCCCGGCTTGTGTCATCCCCGGCGTTGCACTCTGCCATGGACGTGGATGCCCTGACTCACTCGTCCCTATATATCCTCCCGTTGCCGGACTGTAGCGTTTCTAAGTGCCGTGCACTGAGCCACCAATGGCAAGCATCACATCCCGACTGCCCTGCTAATTTCAAGGGACGCCATGTCGATCCTGGATCTGCCTCCCAAGGAGGCGTCAGTATGGCCCATCACCCTGGGTATTCTGTACGTAGCGCATCTCGCCTTTGGGGGATACAATTAACATGGTCCCAGGTCCTGGGTCTTCTGGTCCAACCTGACCATCCTGTTCAATAAATGGGTCATAGAATCTACCGAATTCCGTATGTCCCCTCTCCGTCTCGATCATCGAACCCTGCTAACCTATCCATCCAGGCTTCCGTGAGTCACCACCCTACTCAAATCCATCAAACACCTGCCGTATACTACAACAGAACCCCAACTAACCAACCAAGCCATCATCCTCACAACATGGCACCTCCTCTTCGCCACCCTCGCGACCCAACTCCTCGCCCGCACAACCACCATGCTCGATGGCCGCCACCGCATCAAAATGGATGGGCGCAGCTACCTGCGCATGATCGTCCCCATCGGCATCCTATACAGTGGTAGTCTCGTCTGCAGCAACGTCGTCTACCTGTACCTGAACGTGTCTTTCATCCAGATGCTCAAGGTGCGTCCTTTACCCTACCCCCAATTTCCCCCCCTCCCCAACCCCAAACCTAACCAAAGCTAGGCCGGCGGCCCCATAATAACCCTCCTAACAAGCTGGCTCTGGCGCGTCCGCTCCCCCTCCCTGGAATCCTTCCTCAACATCCTCGTCATTGCATTCAGCGTCTCCCTCGCCGTCGCCGGCGAAGTACAGTTCTCCTGGGTGGGCGTATTCTTCCAACTCGCCAGCCTCGTCTTCGACGCCAACCGGCTCGTCATGATCCAGATCCTGGTGTCCGATGAAGGGCAGAAGATGGATCCGTTGGTCACGCTGTATTATTCTGCGCCGGTCTGTGCGGCGACGAACTTTTTGATTGCGGCTGTGGTGGAGCTGAGGGAGTTTAGTTGGGGGGTGGTTGGGGAGACCGGCGTGGGTGTGTTGGTCGCGAATGCTGCGGTCGGGTTTATGTTGAATGTGTCGATTTTTGTGCTGGTATGTTTTTCTTTCGTTTCTTTGGTTTCGGGGATGGAGTGGGTGTGTGCTAACATGATACAGATTGGGAAAACATCCGGTCTGACTATGACGCTGGTCAGCGTGCCCAAGAATATTCTGCTCATTGTCTGTTCGGTGCTTATTTGGGGAACGGTCATCAGTGGGCTCCAGATCTTGGGGTATGCGGTTGCGCTGCTGGGGCTGTTGTATTATTCTGTTGGCTGGGAGACCATCAAATCGAGGTATGATGCGGGGTATACGCGACTTGTTGGTGTTCCGGATAAGATGGAGGAGGAGGGACAGGTTTGAGTTGAACGTGTTTAAACTGAACATGTTTGAACATGGTTGGGTGTGGAGTGGTATAGATGACTGATGTTGGTTGGCTGGTTCGGTTTCGTATACGAAAAGCATTTTGGTGTTGGGGTTGCATTCTGGGCATAGGTAACTTATGGGTATGGTATGTGTAATGAGGTATTCAGGGTTTGGGTTTGTTTGACGGGATGGGATGGATCATGGTTGGATCTAGTAATATACCACTGGGATCGGGTTCGAAATGGTACAGATAATTTCTTATGGCTCTGGAAGAAAGATGCGGGGTATTTTACTGTAGGGTAAATCTACTTCTATTCAAGCCATTGTGTTTGTATGTTGGGGTATCTGGAAATCATCAGAGTCTACCGGCTCGTCACTTGTCAGTGAATCGGGCTGAGACTGAGAGGTTTCCTCTGTGTAAGCTGATGTCAGATGGAAATCTGACCGGGGAGATCCAGCCCACAGTAGGAAGACCTCCCAATAATGCTTGGGGCATTTGTTCACGTCGGAGATGAGATCACCAGTAAATCAAACCTATGACGCTAAATGGCCATTGAAGCAGAGAATAGATACCTTCGTAAACACGGAACCCCATAACTATTTTCGCACAGCACCCGTGTCACATTATTATTGATCTCCCGTGGCTGACACCAAGCATACATAACAGGGTCCAAGGGTCCAGGCCGTGGGACTAACTAACTGCGGGCGCCCCGCGCTTACCCGGGGTCAGAACTGGGATTCACCCACCGCTCTTTCACTTTCTTCACACTTTCTCCTGCTTTTCGATTTCTCTGCTACCCTTAACTCCGACAGGCTTCTGGCAGCTACCGCCAGCATGACTGGTCACAATATTTTGCAGATTCGGCTTTGTGGAGTGCAGTACCCCCCGACTGTGGGGTCTAAGTGATCCACAGGATGCTCAATTTTAGGAGTGTTTTTTGGTAGACAAATATTCAGCATGCTATCGTTGTTCATCCCAACTCCTGTCTGTGATTGCCACTGCAATTGGCTGTCTACCTGCAGGGATGGACCAGGATGAATCCCGCGGATCGCGTCTAGTGTGGAACTAGTGGACAAAGAGCAACAGAAGTAACGTCATCTTACCACCCCCTCAATTATGCTTACTGTTGATATCTAGCAGCTTTTTGTTCTCTCCCCATACCCTACCACCAAACCAATTCAAACATGGCCGACAGAATCACCACCGTGCTCATCATCGGCGCCACCTCGGGCATCGGCGAGGCGTTTGCCCGCCGCTTCCACGCCGCGGGCAAACAAGTCATCATCACCGGCCGGCGTGCAGAGCGGCTGCAGCAGCTGAGCCAGGAGCTGCCGGGGCTGGACACCCGCGCATGGGACATCACCGACTCAGCAACGCTGTCCACGCACGTGGCCGACATCCTGGCGAGCCATCCCACGCTCGACACGGTGTTTGTCAACGCTGGCATCCAGCGCAGCTTCAGCATGCTCGACTCCTCCATCAGCACCCCCGAGTCCATCACCAGCGAGATCCAAGCCAACCTGACCGCTCCCATCCTGATTTCCCGCGCCTTCCTGCCCCATCTCCTCGCCCGCGCCTCCGCCGGCCACCCCGCCAACCTGCTCATCACCAGCTCTTCCATCGGCTATTTCCCGCTGCCTTTCTACCCTGTCTACTGCGCTACTAAGGCTGCTATACACGCCTTCCTGGTCAGTCTGCGCGCGCAGGTTGGGTTCGCTGCCCCTGATATCCAGCGCAACCTGAGTGTCGTTGAGGTCGTCCCTCCGTACACAGATACGGGGCTGGATGCTGCCCATCGTGCACGTATAATGGCCATGCAAGGAGGCCCGGATAAGGCGTTCGCTCCCATGCCCTTGGATGAGTATATAGATGCCGCGCTTCCGCGGATCTTGACGCCAGGGCCGGACGGAAAGCTTCCCAAGGAAGTTGGGGTAGGATTCGGCCAGGTTGGGGTGGATGCGTGGAGAGGAGCGTTTGGACCAGGTCTGGAGGGAATGGGATTGAATTGCTGAAGGCACCAGTGAGCCGTTTTGGGTTTCCAATCCACTATGGGTACCCTTGACTGGGACATGATGATGTCGCTACCTAGCCTCTACTAGAAATAAACACAGGCAATGAATGATCCCCGAATGGCACACATCTATCTGATTTTTATACTCTCAAATAACTGTTTAAGCTCTTTCTGCGGCCGAATATGTGCAAAGGCGTATAATGGCACATTTCTCTGACTTACTGTCGACAATGCAGTTCATCTACAGCGAAATCTCCCTTGAGCAAGGGCTACTCTCTGAACCGGATATCTTAGGCCCGTCCCTTCTAGATCTAGAATCATTCTCCACAGCTCAAATAACTGATCAAATGTCCTTTTCAACACCAAACGATCGACCCGTCAAAAATCACAGGCTAAACATGACGGTTCCATGAGAGGGTGGTGCAGGGATGTAAGTGGCGGTTCCCCGCCTATTTTCCCTCACTTTTCTCTACTTCTTTCTTATCCACCCCATTCCGCAGCTTCAAGACATTGGGTCTGTTACAATTACTGTCTCCATGACGGAGCATGTGCTTTCGGTGCTCCCAGCCTTGCGGAGCACAGTGTCCTCCGACTGCGACATTCTACATGATTCACAGGACGCTCTGTTTCAGGAACGTCTAGCCCGATGGACAGACATCGACAAGAAAGTCCCGGCGGCTATCGTCCTGCCACGGTCGAAAGACGATTGTCTGAACACAGTAAGGACAATTCCGACACAAAATGCTGACAGGACTAACATCGCAGCAGGTACGATGGGCCCTGGCATCATCCATTTCATTTGTCCCCGCATGTGGCGGTCATAGTCAGTGGTCCACCATCGGTCGTGAAGGCATCATCATCGATCTGAGTCGGTATGCCGATGTTCGCATCGATGCGGAGAGACAGACAGCCACCGTGGTCGGAGGCGTCCTCTCCAAGCAACATCGGCGTGCGTCTCGCCGAGTCAGGGCTATTCACATGTATTTCCCTCTTTTTCCCGGCTCCTGATCCACTCTGATCCCACAAAGCCCTAGGCCACGGCAACACCGTCGGCGCAATCCCGTACTTCCTCGGGGGCGGCATCTCCATCACCAGCTCCATTACCGGCTTCGGATCCGACCAAATCCTGTCCACGCGACTAATCACCGCCTCGGGCGAACTCGTTGAAGCCAGCGAGAAACGCAACCCCCGGCCTTCTCTTCGTCTTGAAGGGAGCAGGCCAGGTCTTCGGTCTTGTCCTCGAACTCACCGTCAAGGCCTACCCGCTCCGGCTATTGCGCAAACAGCGAGGTCTCATCTGGGCTGGGCTCTTTGTTTTCCCTCCCGAGCGCGCCGAAGAGATCTCCCTCGCGATGAAACCACTACTGGATGATGGCAAGTATGACACAGCGGGCGCGATCATGGTCCAGGCGCCCCCACCCCATCGAACCCCGTCGCTGGTCATTTCCACTCGCTACATAGGCGAAGAGAGCCCCCAGATCCCGTTTCAGGCTCTATATGCTCTCAACCCGGCCTCGGCTACCGGAGAGAAGATACCCGTCCAGAACGCCAACGATCACAGAGAAGCCCTCTGCGCAAAGGACGGTTTCAAAAGGTTCGGGATTGCGGGTCTGCATTGTTTCCACGTCGCAGCATTCCTGCAGACCGTCGAAGTCTGGAAAAAGCTGATGGATGAGTGTCCGGATGCGATCAGCACGGGCTTCCGTTTCCAGTGGCAGTCGCGGTTAATTCCGTTGCCCAAGTACGAATCGGCTAACTCGCTGCATGATATTCGTTACTGGCAGTGCGTACATGCACCCTTCACAGTTTGGATTAAAGACTGACGATGGAGGGAAACAGAAACCATCTACTCTGGCACACGGATGAGAAGAGCCGGGATAGGGTTGAAATGTATAATGATATGTGTATCGCCCTAATGCGGGTTGAGGATGGAGATGAGTACGTCGACTTCATGAATGGGACGCGATCGGGGCCACTTCATCGGCGCTATAGCGGTCCGACCCGGCTGGCCATGATGCGGCAGTTGAAGACGGAGTGGGATGGGAGGGGGGTGTTTACCAGACAGCTGCTTGATTAGGGTCATCTAGCCCGATACTGTTAAATTGCAGAACAGAGTAATGGAAATGAAACGTCATTCGGCATATTTATATAACAGGCCTATGGTGGTCGGTGGAAATGATCACTCGACGGTAAAATGACCTTCTATCGATCTCGTCATGATGTATCTGGGTTTGATGTTGCTCGACATTCTCTGTTATTATCACCCGTCTTTGTGGTCTTAAAACGTTATGATCTACACACCACACACACCCGCCTGGCTACGGGCACACCCGGTTGGCCATGGAGCCAGTACAGACACACCCGCAAGGCTTCCGCCACCCCACACCATTTGCGCTTTCCGCCTGCCTAAATAGGAATTTCAAGCACTAACCCTACGCACGTAAAGAAGCCGGCAGATCAACCCTTTGCACACACACACACACACACAAGTTTAATATATTGAAACAAAATCCAATAACATGATCAAGGAGGTAGTACAGATTACTAGATTTCGTAGTTAGGCACAGATTATAGGGCTCGACTGCATGGAGATCAGTGGGTGGAAGTCACATGCCGGGAGTGGATCCTCCGGGCACGTGCTGCGGCGCCTCCACCTCCCGGCCTTTTCCTTCTCCACTCCACGCGCTTCTGCTCCGTCCGATCGGTCGGTAATGAACCAAGCATCCAGAACAAAAACCATCAAGGCGAAGCCCATCGGCGCAGGGTTGGATGCCTTTCGCGATGTCGTCACCTCGACTTGCCATGCTGCAATTCGCCCCTTTTCCGTCGCCTCACTGAGTCAATTAGATCCCGAAGGCAAGTGGCCTGTCCAGGCCCGCAACCCTTTCTAACAGAAAACAGTTCTCAAGGACTTATGCCTGGACCTCGTGACAACGTTACTATCCCTTCCTGCCTCTCGTTCCTTGCCTTCCGTCAGTAGAGGCAAGACTCTGTTGGGCGACTTGTCAACGCTCAACTCAACTATTGATTCCAACGATTTCGATGTCAAGAATCTTATTCCATTATGTGTCGCAGTATACACCGGAGAGCCGGACGAGGTCGTATGGAACAAGGTCTACGCTGCTCTTGCCGAAACCACACCTCCTCCGAAATCCATTCATTTTCTCGGCCAAACCCCGTACCTGCATACTACAAGCAGCTTCGTTAACTCCTCCGAGCAACGGAGACACGTCGACGCCGTGCTGAAGGAAGAGCTGGGCTATATCCATATCGGTGTACAAGCTTTCTACGACTCATACTTGGGGGTAATCGACGGTTTGGGCGAAACAGGTGCTGCTGTCTTTAGAAGATGCCAGGAGGATCGAGGTCCCTTGTTCAATAGTGACGGATGGAGAGACTGGCCTAGAAGAGCGAGCGAAAGGGAGGTCTTAACTTGGCTTTCTACCATCGTCACCCACCTCCGTGATATCGCAAGGGAAGAGGGATTTGCGTTGCCTTCCCAACGTACAGTTCTAGCTCAACCTGACCGCTCGTTGGAAGGATCTACGGCTGACCGCAAGCTGGATGTGGGTATTGTGCGACATTCAGACACAACAAATCAGACATATGCTTGGTCGGATATCCTAGTTCCCGGGGAGCTTAAGAGTAACCCAAAGGACGATTTAGCCTCGAAGACGTGGCGTGATCTGGGACGCTATGCAAGGGAGGTTCTCACTGCACAAGATACTAGACGATTTGCTTTGGGCTTTACGCTGTGTGGGTCCAATATGCGGCTCTGGGAGTTCGATCGCATGGGAGCTATTGCATCATCGCCCTTTGATATCAACAAGGATGGACTCCGCTTCGTTTCAGTCATTCTGGGATTTCTCATGATGAGTGATGAGCAGTTAGGGTATGATCCCAGCATCATGTCTACCCCGGATGGAAAGAAGTTTATCCAGATTACACGCAACGGACAATCGGAACATATAGTCCTCGATGGTATCATGAAACGCGCCCCGTGTGTTGCTGGCAGAGCCACGACTTGCTGGAGAGCTCACCGGGAAGGGGATGAGACAGGTTGGCCACTCGTTGTTAAGGACTCCTGGCAGCATCCAGAGCGAGAAGAGGAAGGCAAACTTTTGCACGAAATAACAGAGAAAGGAGTAATCAATGTGGCCAGGTATTACCATCATGAGACAGTTCAAGTGAAAGGGAAAGTCGACGATATCCGCGACAACGTTCGCAGAGGACTCGATTTAACCCAATCGGCAAATTACAAGCCCACGCGTACCCTTTCGACGACCGGCGAGAAGGCAGACACAACAAAGTCAAGTCATTCCACAAGCAGTACAGGGCGCAAGAGGTCATCCAACTCCGTCGGTACACTACTACCTCCAACCAAGCGCACCTGCTCGAGGTCAGTCTCACAAGGTGAATATAGTTCAACCTCACAGAATCGGGTTCATCGTCGTGTCATCATCCGTGACTACGGAACCGCCATCTACAAGGCAAGATCGCGAACTTCCATGCTCTCTGCGCTTGAGAGTTGTATAACAGGTGATTGTCTTAACTGTTTCTTTGCCTTCTCGTGCTAACTCGTACAAAGGTTATGAATCACTGCATGCCAAAACTGGCATTCTACAAGGCGATATCTCAACCGGAAACCTGATTCTCAACGAGGATGAAACAAACCCCTCCTGGTCCGCCTTCCTCATTGACCTGGATTTAGCCATCAAGGAGCGACGCGAGCGGCCCTCCGGGGCTATGGGGAAAACGGGAACCCGGGCATTCATGGCGATCGGTCTGCTCCTCGGAGAGAAGCATTCCTTCATGCATGATCTGGAGTCTTTCTTCTGGGTCATATTCTGGATTTGTATCCACTATGATGGACCAACCGCGGGACGAGTCGTGCCACGGTTTGAGAAATGGAACTACGTAGCCATGGAGGAACTTGCGGAGTTGAAGAAAGGGGCTGTGGCTCATGAGGGGGATTTTATTACTATGGTGACTGACCACTTCACTGCGTTTTACCGGCCGTTGGTGCCGTGGGTTAATCGTTTACGGAAGGTGGTTTTCCCGAACGGTGGTCGGTGGGAGACGGAGAGTGTGGTGCTCTATTCCAGGATGAAAGATGTTCTTCGAGCGGCGTGTGATGATCCTGTGGTTTCAGGTCATGGTGCTTCTGGTGAGACATCTGCCTAGATAGGGTCTTAGATCTTTGTATCGGAATGTCTGGAAACTTCAGATGGGTTGGCGTTGGACTTTATCACTCAGGCAAGCCTAGATATACCATGTAGCTACCAACCTAATCAGCTGATGATAGTAAAATCAGCTTAATGCTTCAAAATGATTTGTATCTAGCAAGTCTAGTTCTACCACGCAACACAGCCCCCAGCAAGACGGTAAAAGACCAGGAATATCAAATCGTCCCAACTCAGTCCGAGTCCTGTTTCTTCTTCTTCTTCTTCCTCTTCTTCCTCTTCTTCAGATACTCCAACTTCCTCTTCTTCAGATACTCCAACTTCCTGCACTTGGTCATATCAAACTGAACGTGCCTTGAGATCCGCACTAATCGCACATATGGGGCTTTATGAACCTCAACTGGGACTCTTCCCCTATAAATCAGACAATGCGCATTACATGGCCGACGGCCATCCATATGTGAGTCGATCCGTGCAGGACAAGCATCCCTTTCTCGAGTACCGAAATGAATCTCATGCGTCACATCCGCGTCACCCCTCAGCGTCTCCGAATAATCATTCAGCTCGGTCGTGTCCAACCCCTCGACCTTGATCGTCACAACATCCTCATACTCCTTCTCCAACCAACTCTCCAACACCGGAATCATGAAGTATCTCGCCTCTTCGAGAACAGCAAGATACTTGTTATAGTCATGCCCCGTGTTTCGATCATAGAAGAGAGGGGAGATGCCCCGCCGGAGATACCGCAGCATATGCTCGAATAGGTCCGGGTCGCTGTCGATGAAGTATTTTCCGTCTGGCGGAGGGGGTTGCCATTTGCCCGAGAGGAGGGATGTGAAGTAGGCGCTCTCGGAGAGGGTTGGGCGGGTGGTGGTGAATGTGCGGGTCCCGACTTCGAGGGTGATTTGGGGGGAGGTGGAGGTGGGCGATGGTGGTGGTGGTAAGGGGCTGGGGTCTGGTTCCATTTTGGTGGTCTGTTTTTGGGGGGTTGGTGGTGGGTAGATGGGATGGTAAAGGAGATGGTCGGGATATTGGTGGTATGGGAGTTGGGATGATGGATGGGAAGCGAGCTGAGATGGTAGTCGCTGTCTTCACTTGCGAGCTCGGCCCTTGAATCCCTCCTACGAAGACTATCAGCCAATACCTTCCTAGCGATCGACTATAAGTTGTTTAAAAAAGATATATTTTATTCTACTGTTATTTTTATAGTATTTTATTAATTTATAATTAATTACTAGAAAGATATTAGCTGATAATCTTTGTAGGAGGGATTCAAGTGTCGAGCTCGCAAGTGAATTGACCGGACGGTTCGTAGAGGATGTGAAGCCTATATAAAACCCTCGGGATGCGTGATTTTGAAGCAATTCAAAGTCAGGCAGGCCCGGGCTCATAACCAATGAAGTGGGGATCAGCCACCTCACTCAAGGGGTTCAGGGTTTCCGGTCGCAATACTTGTACGAGGCCTAATCAATGAGTAGAGACGGCTAGTTAAGCCTAACGAGAGGTGTGAGATGTTGAAGCCTTGAAGCTCAGATTCAGTGGTGCTACAGATCCTAACTAAGAGAGGTAATATGAGGTTAGAGGCTTAGAGCCCTGATTGGCTGACCGGAATATAGGTGTTCCGGACCCATTGCTAAGCGACCTTTTATATTGCGCATATATAAAAGGGCCTGCAAGCAGACACGGAGATAGGAGGATTTAAACACTCAGTATATCTTTATATGGACCCTCTTGCTAGGCTTAGCTAGCCGTCTGCATGCATTAAATAGGCCTTGTACAAGCACTGCGACCGGAAACCCTGCACCCCCTGAGTGAGGTGGCTGATCCCCACTTCAAGAGGGACCGAGGGTCAGGTGACTAGTGGTTAGTCATCTAATACCCCCGGGCCTGAGGATCTATTCAGGCTAATATAAAGCTATTTACAGGTAAAAAAATAGTTATATATAATTCTTAATTCTGATAAATTTTTCAAAATATAAAAATATTATTTTTCCTAATAATTTAATAAAGGTGTCAGCTGCCTGATCAGTAGTATTTATATAAATAAGATTAATATTATTAGATACTAACTATTTGTATATAATAGAGAATTTTATATTAATATATTTAATTTAAATATAATATTCTGGATTTCTAGCTAGTATAATAGTACTCTAATTATTTATTAAAATAATATAAAATATAGATAATAGTATAATTATAATACTAAAATAATTAATATTAAGTTTAGAAAATAATAATTAAAATTAAAGTAATTTTTATACAGTAATTATTTAAATAATAATTTTATTTTTAAAAATTATAAAATTATATTATCTATAAGAATATAGATATAACTGCTGGTAGATTTAGTATTAGATTTATAAAAACTAGTTTAACTAGTATTATAGTAGCTGATTAAGCCAGAATCTTAATAAAAATAAAAAATATAATAATCTAATATTTTTATAAAATATTAAAAAGTATATAAAACTATAGAAAAATAATTTTTAAATAAATTAACTAAATAATATACTAATTTATATATAATAAAAATAATATTAAAATATATTCTAGTAATTATTTAAATTAAATAACTAATTTATTTTTAAAATTACAGACTATTAGTATAATCTTAATATTATAAAAAATTAGAAACAGTTTAATAATATTTAAATTAAAATATTTCAAAATTTATTTAATATAATATTTTTATAATATAAAAATATCTTTAATAGAATAAATAATATTAATATTTAAATAATACTTTATAAAATATTATTAATAATTTAAAAAATAATAATAAGATTTTTTTTAATTTATTTAACTATTGTACTCTCAGATATTAAAATTAAAATATTATTAATATAGATAAATATAAAAATATACCTTTTAATAAAAATTAAATAATATATATAAATTCTAATATAGTTTTTAATAATTAAAAAATTATAAAATATAATATATTTTTTCTATAAAAATTATTTTATATAATTCTATGTAAAAAAATACTGTAATAATATTAATATAATAAAAAAATTATCTCAATTTAGTAATATACAAGAAAAATAAAAAATTTAAAACTTTTAGATTTAATAATAGTTGAATAAATCTTATAAATCTAATACTTTTTATTAATATAATATTTAAATTTTTTAATTATAAGATATATTTTATATATATTATTATTTTTAATTTTCTAAATCTATTTCAGCAGTAGTAACTTTATATAAAACTTATAATTAATAATTTAAAATATATTTTATTATAAAAATAATTTTGAAAAGAATTATTCCAGGCTCGGGTGAATTCTCAATGACTAAGGCGAATTCTTAATACCTAGAAAAGATTCTGGATGCCTTCACTTTCACCTTAATAAGACCTTAATTTTCACTCAAACTTTATATGGGATGCCATACAAATTTCAAGTAAGGGGTAAAGTAAAAGTGAAAGGAAAGTAAAAGATAAATAAAATCAATTTCTTGAATAAGAACTGATGAATGAATGAATGAATTGAACTGAAACTGCTTGCTCAACTGAAACTGCTTGCTCAACTGAAACTGCTTGCTCAACTGAAACTGCTTGCTTAACTGAAACTGCTTGCTTAACTGAAACTGCTTCTTCAACTGAACTGAAAAAACCATAGGATTTGACCTCTTATTTATAGCTGAATAGCTATATTAACTTTCTGAGGTTTTCCGTGATCATATGATAAAACACATAAAGAATACATAAAAATGACGAAGTTAATAAATTCTATTGGACAGGAACAATAGGATGAATAGAAATAGATTGTTCCAGGCCTTTTCCCCGCTGAGGAGTAGAATGTTCCAGGCCGTTTTCCCCGCTGAGGAGTCCGGAACTCGGAAATCCATTCCGTGAACTGATTAACCTGAGGCAGCAAATCGGTGAGCCTGAGGTAGCGAATTGGTG
>KZ826110.1:0-33388 GCA_003184645.1 Aspergillus ellipticus CBS 707.79
TATTAGATAACTGCAGAGCGGAGCGATGCAATTATTATTATTATTATTATGATTATTATTATTATTATTATTATTATTATTATTATTATTATTATTATTTTTATTTTAATTAAATCCTTTAATATAATCTTTTATAGAAAAGTAGCAGAGATCTAGTTATTTTAAAACTTTAATAATTTCAAATCTAATATAAATAATAAATATCTTATAAATTAATATAAATTTTAATTTATACTAAATTATAATATTTATAAAACTAATCAATAATATAAATACTTATAGAGCTTACAATTTTAAAATTAATATAAAATATATTTCCAAAATTTGTTTAATATTAGTCAAATTAAATTCTAAATATAATATTAGTCAAATTAAATTCTAAATATAATAGTATTAAAATTATAACATTTAATATAGTGATAAAGCTGCTTAATTGTTTTAAATAGGATATTATTAATAATTAATATTAATATAATATTATAATTAATTAGTAGTATTATTAAAATTAAAATTAAATTATTAATTAATTAAAATAATTTCATATATTTACTAAAATTCTGTAATTAATTTTTATTATTTATAATTTTTTAAATAAAAATCATACAAATATCAGTTCTATTTAAAAGATTAAAATTTTATATTTTAAAGTTTTTATTAATATATAATTTTTATAAAACATAATTCAAATAAATTTATTAAAACACGTTAATTTTAATAAATTTTAAAAATACTACTAAGAAAGTTCTAGTTAATTATTATAATAAGTAAAATAATAATTATATTATTAATAAATGTAATAAAACTTTAATTTTTACTAATAATATTAATATAAAAGCCGCAGTTTTGTATAATATATATTAATTTGAAATTAGAAATTATTAGATGAAAAGTTTCATATTAAAATAATATATTTATTTTAAATTATATAACATTAAGTTTAAAGAATAAATATATTAACTATTATTTTTAATTAAGGTTTTAAAAGCTGTAAATTATTTTATATAAAATTAATATTGTTTAACTATTATACTTAAATATGTAATAATTATATAAAATTATTTATATAAAATAATAAATTATAATATAAATTATAAATATTTTTAATATTTATAGTTTTAAATTTTTAAAGTTTTAAATTTATAAATATATAGTTTTATATTAAACTTTTATTTATAAAAATCATACAATTAGAATAAAATAATTCAAAGACTTAATATTCTAGAATTTAAATAGGTTTTTAATTAAAGTTATAAGAATTAATATAATTAATTTAATATTAGATTTAAAATAAATATTTAAAAATAAATTTACTAATTAAATATAAATTTACTAATTAAATATAAAATTAGAATTAAATTTTATATTTAATTTTATATTACTATTTTTTTATAATATAGAAAGGATACTATAATACTTTTTTAAATATTCAGTAAAATATTTTAATTAATATTTTTACAGTTAACTTAATTAGTAGTAAAAATAAAAAATTTAAAAAGAAGATATTAGTAGAATAAAAAAATAATAATAAATAGTTTTTAATAAAATATATAAATTAATTGATATTATTAAAATTAATATTATAAAAAATAAATTAAATAAATAGTAGAGTAGTTAACAGTTCGATTAAATCAGGTTATTAAGAGTTTTTATATCTTCTGCCAGATTAATAATTAGATTAAAAAAAAATTATATCTAACTGCAGAATAACTAAAAACTAGAAAATTGATTGTTTTAATTATTTTTAATATTAAAATTATATTATTATATTCTTTTAAATTTTAATAAAATTAAACTATAATTAGATTAATTATTATTATAATTTAATTATTTTATTTAATTTATAAAACTTTATTAAGATAAAGTTAGAGAATTTTTTAAAATAAATAAAAAATAAAAATAAAACTAAATATATATAAATATATTTTATAATATATAATATATGATATCATTTTATTTTTTTTATTAAATATAAGATTACAGTTTATAAAAATAAAATATTTATAATAAATATATTAAATAATTTAAATAAGTAAAACAGATAGAACAGAGCAGTTAAAATAAATGTAAGGACCTCTATGGGTAAAGCTTTATATAACGTATTCCACAAGCGAGTCGGCACCGCAAGCGAGTTAGCACCCCCGCTCCAATTTCTGCCCGCGGGCCAAATACTAAAGGCTTTATCAATAAAATAATTGTATTTCTATATAAAAACTAATTAGGAACTCGAGTAGAATATTATAACTATTTATATTCTAGAATATAATAATTACTGCAGTATAATAGTACTTAGATATATAGCTTAACTGCAGAAAGTACAGGATTTATAAAAAGTATATTTTAAGCTTTATTAATCTTATTCTTATACTGAAATTATTCTAGATCTTTTTAAATAGCTGTATTCTCTGTAATAGCTAGCTGTTTAGTAAAGTATTTTTTTTTTAAAACTTTTTTTTATAAGAAATATATAATTTGCAGATTTCTTTATATATAAAAATAAGTTTATTAAGATATAATTTATAATCTTTAATAAGCTTATTAAATTATATCTCTAGTAAAGATAAAATATTTTATATATATATTTTAAGCAGTTTCTTTACTATAGATACCTGTTTATTAAGCTGTTTAGTTATATAAAATATTTTTAGTACTGAATTAGTTAACCGGCTGTCTAGTAATATAGAAGTCTTTAATTAAATATTCAGCTGATTAAATACTCTATCTAGATTAAATAAAACTAGACTAGTATTTATAAAATTATTTTAAATAATATTTATTTAAAGAATATATTTATAAGCTTATAGAAAAACTTCTAAAAAATTAAGTTTATTAATATAATTAATTTTTAAATATATTTTTTTCTCTACTAAGCTGCTGTATATTTATTTTAAAGATATAAAATAATCTATATCTAAAGATTAAAATTTATAAGAAGAATAAACTAGTATATAAATAAGACTAATATTATTTTTACTATATATTTAATTAAATTAAGATATAAGATAGCTACTATAGCTGTTAAAAATAAGAAAATAATATTTTTTAGTTATACAGCTAGTAGTAATAAAAATAAAAAAATTTTAAAATTAGTAAAGACTTATCTTATCTATAATCTATTTATTAGAACTAATCTTAATCCTATTATTATATAAGAGTTTAATATTTTAATACTAATTCTTTATATAGATATTATCTTTAAATATTATATATAAAAAAAATACTTAACTAGTAAAATTAATATATTTAATTAAAATAATCTATTTTTAATTATCTGACTGTATAAAAGAGACTTTTTTATAGTAATTAATTCTAGTAATTATTTAAACAGTAGCTACTAAATCTATAGTAAAGCCAGTCTTATAAAAATTATAAATATCTTTCTATATAATCCTATATTATATTATAGTAATTTATATATAATTAAACTATTTTTTAATAATTTTAAAATCTTTATATTTAATAAACTAATAATTATAGTATTAAGTATAATAAGTTTTTAAATAATTTTATTATCTAATAAAATTAAAAATCTAGTTCTCTCTGACTAATTAAACTAGGGTAGTATTATATACAGTAAGAAGAATATTAGCTACTTTTTATATATAAGATAATCAGGAAGATACTCTATATTAATCTAGTAATAGAATCTATTATATAAATAATTTTATTTTATTTTAAGTTATTTTATAATTATTAATATATATTTCTGAATAATTTATTTTTCTCTATAATTAAGTTTAGAAAATAGAATAAAATATATTATAATAATATATAGTTTTAATAATTTAGATAATTTAGTTATTTTCTATAGCAGAGATTACTAATAAAATTCTTCCTTCCTACTCAGCTGAATTTCTTGATTTTTAATATACTTTTAGAGGAATGGTTAATAGTTGAATTGAGTGAGGTTTTTGATCGCGGTGAAATCGCGTTGGGGTGCCGACTCGCTTGTGGTGCCGACTCGCTTGTGAAATACGTTATATAGTATAATTAATAATGATCTATGGAGGAACCACAGTGGTAAGACCGGTGTGTAGTCTGCTAGGGTATGCTGCACAGACTATGATAGTACTACCCCTATACAAGCTATCTGCTATAGAAAATAGTATATATAATAGCTGTATATATAAGAATATTATAAAATATTATAAATAAAAAAATTATTATGTATAATAATATAAATATAAAAATACCAGAGTTACTTAATATAAAAGATATAATCAGTTAATTTAGATAATATAATATAGGTATAAAAATACTAGAGTTATTAAACATAGAGAATAATAATAAAGTAGAATAGACTAATCAGAGTAAAAATTTAGAGTTATTGATAAATTAATTAGAATAAAATCCTAAAGTTTATAAAAATAAAAAACTAGTTCATTAAATAATTTTATATTTCTTAATAAAATTAAAAATATTTATATATTTAATAAATCGCTAAGAGTTATTTTCAGAATTATAATTCTTTTAATAAGTAAAATATTTGAAATATAGTTTATAAATATAGTTATAATATATAATATACTTAATAATAATCTTATTAATTTTATAATAGTTTATACTATTAAAGTACTCAGTATTAATTACTAAAGATAATTTAATATATTTATAAATAAATAAATTTATCATAAAATTCTAGATAATAAACTTATTTTTAAATATATTCTTCAATAAAAATTAAAATTATTTTAAATTAATATTAAATATTAATTTATATAAAAATATCTTAATAGATTCATTAATTATAAATCAAATATTAAAATAATAAAAGATAATTAAATTATCTAATTAAAATTAATATAATTATATAATATATATATATATATTATAATATAATTTGAACTATCTATATAATATACTTTATCTATTTATTAATTTATAGATAATATGTAATACTAAAGTATTATTAATATTATAAATAATTCATAAATATATTATACTATAGCTTAGATATAAAATAAATATTTTCATTTAATATTGATATAAATAAAAGATTTTAATTATATATTTATATATATTTAATAAAAATATACTTCTAATATTCTATTCTCTATTTATAAAATTCAGAAATAAATTTATTTATAATAATAAATATTTAATTAAATTTCTGGTTAATATAAATATATAATAATAAATCTATAATAAAATTAATTATAATAATTTTAAATAGTTAGAATATAATAATAAATTATAATAAACTATATAGCTTATAATATTAAGATTTATTAATAAAATATATAAGAAAATAAATGATATATTATTTTTAAAATAAAAAAACAGGCATTTTTGGAGATAATAAAACTGTGATTAATATATATAATATTAAAGATTTTATTAATATATAAACTATTGATATATATTTTATATAATTAATTTTTAAAATTAAAAAATAATAATCTAATGAAATTAATATAGTTAAATAGTTTATAAATATTAATATCAATATTAAAAATATTAGAGAAGTAATATACCTTAATATAAAATTATGAGATATATTAGTTTATATATATTAAATATAAATTAAAGTTTTAAATAATAATCTATATAATTACTGAATAATAAAATATATATACAATAATAAATATCATAATATTATTAATTATATCATAAATCTTATATAAAATTTAAATAAAATACAATATAATTAATTTAGTAGATTAATATAATTATTTATCAATTTAAAAATATAATTAGTATAATAACTATTTCAATAAATAGTTTAAACAGATTTTTATATATATAATTAAAATGAATAGAATAAAATATAATTTTATAACTAGTATAAAAAGGTTTTTTTAATAAAGTTAATCTATATAGTTCTATATAACTAATATTTAATTTTAATAAAATTAAGTTAAGTAAATTAATATATGAATTAAAATATTTTATTATAGAAAAACTAATATAAATTTTAATAAATTTGAATTTAATATTAATTTAATAAAATTATAAAAATATTCTTCATAAATATTTTACATAAATATTTTATATGATTATTAAAAATATTAAAAATCATAATAATATATTATTATAGATTTTAGTATAAATAAGCTTTTTAAATAGTAAATTTTTATAATACTAGATGAATAATATACTATTTAAAAATTCCATAATAATTATATTAAAATCTTTTTAACTGTAATAAAATATTATTATAAATTATTTATAGTTACTGAATTTAACAGATTATTAATAGAATATATAGATAATATTAATAATAATAATATATAGATAATTACAGAGTAGATATAATATTGTTTTTAAAATATTATTAAATATAATTTTATAATTTCTTTTATAAAGATTAATAATAATAATAGTTATTGATTTAATAATATTATTAAAATTATATATTTATTATTATATAATAAATATTAGAAAACTAGTAAAAATATAAATATATTAATTATATTAATATAAAAATTTATTAATAATTAGTTATATATTAAATTTTATGATAACAGCTTGAAATAGTATATAATATTAGAATTAAAAACTAAATATATACTAGCTGAATCTAATATAATAGGATCTACTTATCAGGATACAAAACTTATTAATTAGATAAAAAGTTAACTAAAGTATAGTAATTAAAAATATATTAATAAAACAATAATAGTTAGTAATTAATAATTTTATAATTTTAAACATTTCTCTAGTTTATTATTAAAAAAATCTAAAATATTTTATATAAATAATATTTTTATTATTAAACCAAATTATTTAAAATCAATTTTAAAAATAGCTTCATGATTATGTTTTTAAAACAATGTAATAAAATATATAAATATAATAAATATATAAACTTATTAATAAGAAAATTATTTAAAATTTAATATAAGATTAATATGAATTATATATTAAATTAAATGAGATTTATAATAATTTACTATAATTAGTATAAAAATATAAATAAAAAAGTTTTTAATATTTTGTTTTATTTTTAATATTTTCTTTATTTTTAATAATATTATTTTATTATTAATAATATTATTTTATTATTAATAATATTATTTTATTATTAATTTTATTATATGTTATTATATGTTATTATATGTTATTATATTTTATTATATTTTATTATATTTTATTATATTTTATTATATTTTATTATATTTTATCATATTTTATTATATTTTATTATATTTTATTATATTTTAATACTCAAATATCTATTTAAATAAAAGATTTTAAACTTATAATAAAAATATTTAATTATATATAATTATATATTTATATTATTTTTTTCTTTTATTAAAATAATATCAATATATAGTAAGTTCTTATAGAAATTTTAAAAAATATTTTAAATATTTTATTAATTTTTAATTTTTAATTTTTAATTAAAAAATATAAATAATAAATATAAATAATAAATATAAAAATAAAAACATAAAATATACAGTTTTACTTAAAATTAAAATTTTAATTCTAGTTCTTAATAATATTAGAAATATATATATTTAATAATATAATTTAAAATTTGTTTTTAAAATCTACTAGATTTAATAGCTAATTAATTATATTTTAATAAAATAAATTTAATATATATAATAGTATATTTACTTTTTAATAATTAATAACAATTTTGATTTTAATTAATTATAAATATATTATTTAGATATTAGTATTAAATGTCTACCTAGACATTGTCATAATAGCTGTATATATATATTTATTTAATTTAAATAATAATAATAATTTTATTAAATATATAATTAATTTTTAAACAGAACAATTAATAAAATATTTTAAATATAGTTTTAAAATCTAAAAAACCTAATTATATTAATTAACTAATAAATAATATAATTATTTTTTAATATATTTTTATAAACTTTTTAATTTAATTTTAAATAAAAAATATATAAGATTATAAAAAATAATTTATTAAATTTAATATTAATAATAATAAAAATATTTATATAATTATAATATACTTTAGTAAACTACTAAACTAAATAAAAAAAGTTTAATATTATTTTAAATTATTTTATAATTAAAAATTTCTATTACTTTCAATATAGTAGTTTTTAGAACTTTATAGAATATTTTATAAATTAGTAGTAATAATAAAAAGTTTCTAAATATTATAAATAAAAATAATTTATTTAATTAATAATTTTAAGAATAAAAATAGTAAATAATATATGTTAAAAATAATAAACTTTAATAAATTAATAATTAATAATATTTGCTTTTATAAAACTATTAAGATATCTTTATAAATTTTAAAATTATTTTAAATATAAATAAAAATATAAAAATAATAGATTATTTAATTTTAAAAAAAGAATTAAAATTATTAGATTTATTTTATTTTTTTAATTTTATTTTAAAGTTTAATTAAAAAAATTAATATATTTTAACTAATTAAAATTTTCTTATAATTTTTAAATAATAATATATAAAATAATAAATATTATTATATATATAATAATATAAAAAAGGTTTTATTTTTTTAATAGACCTTTAATTATAATCTAATATATATTCTTTAAATATTTTATTATAAAGTTTAAAAAAATCTATTTTTTAAATTAAATTAAAAGAATTCAAAAATTATTTATTTTTTATAAATTTACTATTAATATTATAATATTATTTTTATTTATATATAGAGCTTATATAATTAATAATAAATATTATTTTTTAAAAAATATATTTTTAAATAGTTTAAAAATATATACTTTAAATTAACAATCTATTTTTATTATTATTAAAAATTAAAAATTAATATAAAATAAAAACTATTTCTAAATTTAAATTTGTTTTTAATTTTTATTAATTTATTAGTTTTATTTTTATTATTTTTATTTTTATTTAAAATAAAAATTAAAACAATTAACTAAAATTTCTAAAATATTTGTTAAAAAAATAACTATTTAATAAATATATAATTCTCTATTATAAAGTATATTTTTATTGTAATTAATAAATATAATCTTTAAATTAATATATTTTTTAATAATTAATAATATTTTAGAGATTTATTTAAAATCTATTTTTTATTAATAATCTTTAAAAGTTTACTCTTTTTAATAAATAGTATTTTTTTAAATAATTAAAAAAAATTGGAATATAATAAGATTTACTTACCAGAATAAAAAATCTATTATTTAAATAAAATATTAATTAAAATATAGTAATTAAAAATATGTTAATAAAATAGTTTATATATGTAGAATAAAATAATCTTAAAAAAGTAGTAAGTTATTAAAAATAAACTGCTTTTATTATTAATTTAGAACTTAGACTTTTAGAATAAATTATAATTATTAATTTTATAAAACATATATATAATTTATAAATTTTTTTTTAATAATTATTTATTAAATATATTTTTTATAGTTTATTTTTAATACTAGAAATTATTTTTATTATAATTATAAAAAATATATATAATAAATTATTATTAAAAAAGAAAATAATAATTTTATTTTATATTAATTATAGATTTTTTAATATATCTTATAAAGGATCTACTATACTATTATTTCTATTTAAATATTATTAATTATAATCTATTTTAAAATATAATATTTAAATAAAAGTTTTTTAAAATTAAATATTTTTATTTTATTATTTATTTTGTATTTTATATTATTCTATATTTATTATTAATATTAATTTTATTATATATTGTACTAAAAATAATAATATTATCTCTAGAGTTTAAAAACCAGCTATATAAAATATATATTGATAATCTATATATTAATAAACTCTTTGATCCTATCTATATTAAGCAGACTTTTAACTTTAATAAATAGATTTATTTTTTTTATTTTAAAATAATAATATAATGCGTATAATTAAAACATATTTCAATATTTTAAAACTGCTATTCTATATTAAAGTTATAATATATTAAAACAATCTATTATTTAGTACTTAAGTTATTTTTAATTATTAAATATATTAATAAATTTATTTATTATATTCAATTATTATTTTTTATTAAAAAACTTTCTAATATATTTCTATCATATTTATTAATATTTGTATTTTATACATATTATTATTTATAAAACGTTTTTATTTATTTATAAATATATTAAACTATTTTCTATAGTTAAGCTTAAATATTTTAATAATAATAATTATTATAAAATTTTTAAGATTATTATTAGATAAATAGTATATTATAATTATATAAAAAAATTATATTTTAAATATTACTAGTAATTCTCTATTGAAAATATTAATATCTTAAACTTTATTTATACATTTAGTACTATTTAATAATTTATATAGTAACTCTTATCTATTTTTGTATTATATTTTTGTATTATATTATTATAGATAATTATTTGTTTTAATTATAATATTTTATACACTATTGTTTATAATAGGTAGTTTATATAGAAATAGGTGTTACTATAATCTATATAGTATATTCCAGCAGAGTTTATATACTAGGTCTTATTAGTATAATATTTTTATATATTATTATTAATAATATTATATATATCTTAGTCTATAGAGACCCTTATAATAGTTATTTATTAACAAATATAATTAAAATTATTTTTAATATTATAAAAATCAAGTAATTTGAATAGAATTTTATTTTAATTTTAATTTTTATAAATTTAATTAAATTTAATAATAATATTTATATAAATAAAGTTTTTTTTAATATTAGTTTTTAATTATTTAATTATTTAAATATATATTTTTATTTATTAAAAATTTAAGTTATAAATATATTTAAAATTCTAGATAATGCTATTTATTAGTTTTATTAGACATTTTAATTTTTAAATAGAATAATGTTAATTATATAATTAATTATTTATTTAAAAAGCTATTATTTTTAATAATATTATTTATTAAAAGAATGATTATTTCTATTATTTATATATTAATAATATTGTAAAACTTATTAATCTATTAACTAAATTATTTTATTAATTCTTTAATTTTAATATTAAAATAGTATTTATGTATTTAAAAAATTATCTTTTTATATAAAAAAATAACCAATATTTTAAAATGATTTAAGAATTCTAGAGGTTTATATATAAATAAATAATATAATTAATAAATCTTTAATAAAACTAGTGAACAAAATTTAATTTTTTTTTAAATTATAAACTCTATTTATAAAATTTATATATATTAAAATATATTAAATTATTAATAAAATACATTTAACTAATTTTTTAAAAAACTTAAAATTTTGTTTTTCAATTTTTTGATAATTCTTAATAATTTTTGTTAAAACCTGATATACTAAAGTATTCTAATTGTATACAGTATAAAAATTATAAATGTAAAAATAATAAATTAATTAAAAGATATAAATTATGTATTATTAATAATTTTATTCAATATTATAGAAAATTATTATTTATATTTAATTTTTTAATATCTATATTTAATAAACACTAGATCTTTCTAATTAATTAATTTATTTTATTATTTTATATAATATTTTTTTATTTATATATATTTTATATAGTAGAACTAAAATATAATATTTACTATTATTAATTATTTTATTTCTTTAAAAAAGATAAATATACTACAGATTTATAATTATTATAAATTTATTATAAATAAAAATTATTTATATTAAATTTTTTAAAATAAATTTATTTTAATATATTAATTATTTAGTATTTTTTTAAATTATAATTTTAAAATATTATTTTAATAAAACTGAGTTTTCCAAATTTTATATTCAAAATTAGTAATTAAAATTTTTAAATTAATTATATTTATAATTTTTTAAGAATACTAATATTAATAAGAAAGTAATAATAATAATTAATAAAATTAAAATTAATAAAAATGTGTTTAATTAATAAATTTTAGTAATTTAAATATTAAAATACTTTTAGTATATCTTTAATTTAATTGAGTATTTTGTATTATTATTATAATTAATTAATCAACTAAAAACTTTTTAAATTAGTATTTATTTTTTTTATATATAATGTTACAGTTTTAAAATTAAAATGTATAATAAGATATAATTTTACTTAGATTAAAAATTAAAAAAAATTAAAATTTATTAATAAGAATATTTATAATTTTTTATATTATATATTAAAAATAATTTTTAAAAATTAAAAAATTAGTATTATTAAGTCCTTTTTATTCTATCAATCTAATCTATTTTAATAAGAATATATTTAATCTATATACTCGGTATAAACAACTTAATATTGTAATATATTCTGAACCTTGGCTTGCTAATCACTATATCTACCAACTGCCCTAACAACCCTGGATCACCTTTCTAAGCCTGGCTCTCAAGAATTGCCACATCTTCCTACTCACCCTAGCAGCAGATAGAATAAGTTAACCTACAGTATACCATAGTATGGTAGTCTTATAATATATATAACTATTATATAATACTATATAACGTATTCGGTAAGCGAGCGGGCCACGCAAGCGAGCGGGCCACCTCACGCGTTTTTGGCCGCGGTCGGAAACCTTGCTTAACCCAACCACCAACCATACCTCCAAAATCATATTAAAATTTAAGAGATTTAATTACGCAGGAGTGTAGGATTCTACTAACAGTTACTATTTTAAAAAATAAAAAAATCTATAATATTTATAAAACAGTATATCTTTATAATATTCTATATATAATTTTCTAATAATAATTAAATAGCTATACTTTTCAAACAGAGATATATATAAATAATTATAAAATAACTTAAAATAAAGAATATTTACTAGTCTAATAAATCTTATTACTAGATTAATATAGAGTATCTTCTTAACTATCTTATATATAAGAAATAACTAATATTCTTCTTTTTTAATATAATACTATATCTATTTTATTTATTAAAGAGAAATAAATATATAACTATATTTAATATTATAATAAATTAAAAATATACTTTTCTTAAAGATATAATTATTAATATACTTAATATAAGAATTCTAAAATTATTAGAAAGTAGTTTAATTATATATAAATTATTATAATATAAAATAAGATTATATCTAAAAATATCTATAATTTTAATAAAACTGGTTTTACTATAGACCTAATAGCTATTATTAAAGTAGTTACTAGAGCTGATTTCTATAAAAAATTATTTCTTATACAGCCAGATAATTAAGAATAAATTACTTTTATTAAATATATTAATAATTTTAGATAGACTCTTCTACTATATATTATTTTTAAAAAAAAATTTATATAAAGGACTGATATAAAAATACTCTTCTATATAATTAGAAAATTAAGCTTAATTTTAATAATTAGACTAATAATAACATAAATCTGTATTAATTTAAAAAGTTTTTTATTTCTGTAACTACTAGCTGTACTACTAAAATATATTTTAAATTTAACTATATTAATAAACTTAACTTTTTTAAAGTTTTTTTTCAGATATATACAGAAATCTATACTATTAATAATATTTATAATAATTGTTTTATTACTAGACTAGTTCTATATAATCTAGAAAATATATTTAATCAGTTTAATATTCAGCTAAATATATCTATACTATTAGATAGTTGGTTAACTAATTTAGTATTTAAAATGTCTTATAATTTTTATCAGCTAGAGAAGTAAATATCTATAATTAAAAAATTATTAAAAATTAAGAAGAATTTTTCCAGGCTCAGGCAAACTCTCAATGACTAAAGCGAATTCTTAATATCTAGAATAAATTCTGGATACCTTTACTTTCACCTTAATAAGATCTTATTTTTTACTCAAACTTTGTATGGGATTCTATACAAATTTCAAGTAAGGAGTAAAGTAAAAGTAAAAGGAAAGTAAAAGATAAATAAAATCAATTTCTTGAATAAGAACTGATGATTGAATAAATAAGTTGAACTGAAACTGCTTGCTCAACTGATTAAAAAATAATAGGAATTGACCTCTTATTTATAGCTGAATAGCTATATTAATTCTCTGAGGTTTTCTGCGATCATATGAAGAACACATGAAAAACACATGAAAATGACAAAGTCAATAAATTCCTATTGAACAGGAACAATAGGATGAATAGAAGTAGATTGTTCCAGGCCGTTTTCCCCGCTGAGGGGTCCGGAACTCGGGAATTCACTTCGTGAACTGGTTAACCTGAGGCAGCAAATCGGTGAGCCTGAGGTGGCGAATTGGTGAGCCTGAGGCAGCGAACTGGCTATGTAGTTGACAAAAATATATATAGAGTTCTTTTTTTTTATAAAAACTGCGCTAGATTAACTTATTAAAAAATATAAAATAATAATAAATAGTACTGTTATTTTAGTATAAGAAAACTATAATCTATAAATTATATATAAGAAAAAGTTTTAAAAATATAAAAGATTTACTAGACAGCTTACTACTGCAGAGAGACTTTTAATTCAGAAAACCCAGGAGCAATTTCAGCAGAAGAATCAGGTCTTTAAAACTTAAGATACTGTATCTAGAGATCCAGGGCTTCCTACAGTTAGACCTCGCGTATATACACTACCGCAGTGTTCTAATTATTATATTCAGGGATATACTAGGGTTAGATATCCTAATCTATATAGTAATTAGTTTTATATAGAAATACAATTGTTTTATTGGTAAAAAGGCGCTTAAATCTTATCTAGTCGTAGAAATCGGATGGAGGTGGCCCGCTCGCTTGCGTGGCCCGCTCGCTTACCGAATACGTTAGTTACAATAATAATCTTTCTACCCTTGACCTAATCACCCCATATAAGAAACTGCCACGAACCCTACTCCCAGGTGCGCTTCCAGGGGGTCCGCTGCGTATGATAACCGCTAGGCTATCAGCAAAAGACCAGAATATTAAGCGCGAAGGCTTAGAACGCGCATCCCTTATATAGGAGGTTGACCGGGTCCTCACAGAAACCATCTACTGTCATTAGACATAGGCAATATTGGTGGAATATAGGAGGCGAAGAAGTAATATTATAGGTGTTACCAAATATCAATACTATAAAAACCTATTACTATCTACCACTTTCAGCATTTTCTAGTCCTAACTACCGTGGCAGATGTTCTTCTGCTTAGCTGATAGGCTATCTACCCTGACAAGTATATCCATGACACTGAGAGCCATTCATGACCTAAGCTACTACACCTTTCATGAGCTTGATCCATGTTTATCGCTCAAGTTCACAGCAATAAATGTCTTTGGAAGCTTGACCCTGAGATTTGATTTGTTATTAGCTGTAATTTCAGGGAAATACTTGGAAAGGCTTCTCTCACGTATCAAATCTAGCTTTCAGAGTTTCAATAACTTCCTTCCAATCTTGATGGGCAGTTAAGCTCCGTCTTGGAGCACAGCCGATTGCGTGCCTGGAATCAAGCTGCACATCCAGTGGGTCAAAAGCATGACATCCCGGACTGATCGATATTCGAATGGAGTAGGAATTTGTTGACGATTCACAATCCTTAGCTTCATAAAGTTCAAAGCAAATCTGGGATAGATAGTCCAGCTCCGGGATGGCGGTCCTGGCTATCTTGGTTTGGATACCTCCTTCAAGAATGCAGTTCAGAAGCGTGTAAATATGAGACTCTTTAGTAAAATAGAAGAATGATTTCGCGTCAGAGGAAGCTTGAACCTCTTCTAAATCCCTTACTATTCCTTGAAGAAGTGGTAAGGAGGTTAAAAGGCCAATTTCCAACTTTTCTGTATCTGTGATTCCATACTCTTGTGGAGTCACGTAGTCAAAAAGTACCTTGGCCAGCTTGTATAACTCTCTGAGTTTCGAGAGCCTTCCATCCAACTTGGCTTTTGTTGAACTGGAACCAGGATAGAGTTTGAAATAGTGATCATAACTGTCGTCGAGTGCCCTGAAGTGTGGCATTAAATCAAATGCGTGCATCCGCTTTTTCCACCCAAACCGATGCGTAGCAAGCGGGCCTTCTGTTTGTTCACCATGTCTGTTATTTTCGATCCCTTCATTGTTAGATCTAGTATCCGGTGTAGATTCATCCTTTTTTGGTGCCTTCAAATTATGTCCGTAGTTTTCATCCTCGCTCTCATCACTATCAGGTGGCATAAAGACCCATTCCAAGAATTGTCGATTGTGAAGCGCGTCAAACTTCATGCTATCATATAGTTCAGATAGTTTACTGGGATCCACCTTTTCAGTGTCACAAAATTCGGCGAAGAGTTTCTCCCACCTCTCCTTGAACAATACAGGATCCTCACCAGTACACCAACGTCCTTGTATCGAAGCTAAGGCATGGTTCTCTAATTGTGAATTGGAATGTGTACAGTCGTTGTCCATACCATTCGTTCCTTGGGATCGACATGATGATTCTTCAAGGGTTCTGAAATTATGTCTCATGACATCTCGATGAAACTTCATCAGTTCGACAACAGTGGCTAGCACAATTGACGGCTCTGGGATATTGTCCTTTGGCCATGTGAACTGTGATGGCGCTGATCCTTCCCGCAGGAGAAGCTTTAGCTTCTTTTTGACCTTATCCATGAGATCCTTTGCAGCATTCGAGTCGTCTAAAAGATCCTTCCGTATTTGTATGATATTTTCAGGAAGTTCTTTCTGGTCGAGAAAAGAACTAGCCCAGATTTGGGCTATAGATAATGGTCAGATACAAACCAGTTAACCAGAAGGTCCACTTACCACTCGTGCTCACTCGTCTTTCGGAGCTTGTGAAAATGCGGACATTACTCAGTGCTTCTTTATTCATCAACTTTAAATCATCGCGCATATTAAGCCCCAAGTCCTGTGATTGGTAGCGCGCTGCATGTGTTGGTTCACCCCCCCATTTTATTACGAGTTGAAGTTTGTCCAGGATCAGGTCATTCTCTGCAGCAGAGAACCTTGAGAAAGTGGCGCCAGATATCGAGTCACTTCGTGTCTGAGGTCTACTCGAGTGGTCATTTTCCGAACAGGACTGGGTGTGAGAGGAAATTGAAGGATCTTCCTCATGCCCTTCAGGAGCAGGCGGTGCTACGGAGGCAATCGATGGCGTTTGCTCCCGCAGTTCTTCTGGCTTCCGTTTCCGAAACATTGGTTTGATCTGGACCTTGGTTCCCGGCCAGCCACCTTTCTTTTCCAGAGATGTTCGAAGCAATTTCAGCTTGTCGATATCTTCCAAATTATGCTCCATCGCAACCTTAACAGCATCAGAAACACTTGCAAGTGCAGCCTCGCCCTTGATGACCACTTCTTCTTGGTGCCCTTTCAGTAAATCGATGAAAGGCTGACTATGAAAAGTGAATTTGAATTTCTGTTTAGGTGTGCGATCTGCGTGCCTGATAACTGCCACCATTCCCTTGAGTTTCCATGAGTGCTTAGAGGCTGGTGGTGGTGCCTCCTCGGTAGACGGATCTATTGAAACAATAGATGATTTGGAATTCAGTGTAGTAAAGACCCTGGAAGACGTAGATTTTTCTATGCCCTCTGGATCTACATGGCTGCTCCCGTTATCGACTTTCTCACCAGACGGTATGGTTATGGGTCTGGTGACAATGGACTCCGACGAACCTGTGTCGGGGCTTTTCAAGCCCGTTTGACTCCCATGGAGTTTCGAGGCACTGGGAGATTTCAACAGAGTTTTTAGAGTGTGCCTATGGGAGACAGAATGCCTCCATGAATGACCAGGATCTGGAGAAATGGCATCGGAAGACTCCAGGTTCCCTTCGCATTTGCGCCTCTCATTCAGAAAGGCCTCTCTCAGAATACTGGCACATTTGTCGTAATAGTCGTTATTGTCTTTGACAAAGCTCCAGCCGTTTACATCAATGACATAGCTTTTATCTCCCACACGGAGCATGTCAAATCCACAAATCCTCTGGCCAAATCCATTCGATATCCTCGAAGCAATCGCAGCTTCCTCTTTGCTCAATTTGGTGATGTACCTGAGCTCTTTCCCATGCGTATTGCGACGTACAAGTCCATCGACCACGGGAGACTTGCGCGTCTCTGCATGGCAAAAATCTGGCCCGACCGTATAGGCTTTAACGTCCTCAGAATTGTCAACTCTTAAGAACTGCTCATATATGTAGCTTGTGTCTTTCTCTGTCACTGATCTGGGAACAATGAGGTCGGGGTCGTACTCGGAGCTTTTATTGCCGACCTTTCGGAAAAGTCTCCTGCCACCACCACCGTATTGTTGGTCGTTTGGAAAGTAGATGTGAATATTGTGGTCTTCACCGTTTACCGGCTTCTCAACGAAAGGTTTTCTGAAAACTTTGCCATCGACAATTAGGGAATCTCCATCATCAGACATTCTCACGTTCATAGTCTTGGAGGCGCCTCCCCCGGTTCCATCGCTTGGACCCTCGAGTTTAACCCCTGTCATATTACATACATGCTCGGCAATTTCTAGAGATTCCAGCATGGGTCCACCGTCACGATTGACTTCTAGTCTCTTGGGTGTTGGGACATTCATCTGATCTAGGATTCTCAAACAGAGACGCCGGTCCCATAATACCTTTTGCATAGGTAAGTCGTTAACGCAAAATGGTTTCCGAAGCTTTGCATATGCGATAGCTTTGTCTAACGGAAAGCCATCAGAAAAGAATGCTATCAAGAATTCACACACGGGCCAATTCTCTACTGCTTCATCAAGAATGACCTTGTCACCAAAGACAATTACTTCAAAGCCACCTTTGGATTGAAGACGTGTCAGGATATTCTGGCTAGGTTTGCTGCGAGCTTTAACGTCCAAAGCACAGACACCTATCCTCCCTAGACTCGGTAACTCAGTAACTTCTGTTTCACTAACAGAGCTTGCTGCTGTGCTCCCACTAAGTCTTCTAGGTACTCGGCTAGATGATCGGGTGGAAGAATATGGAATCTGAACAGCATTTCGATTATCTGGAAGCAAATCAGGTCTGTATGACTTGGGCTGGTGGGCTAGTTCGGGACCTGGATTGCTTTTCAAGGAGGCCGAGGTACTAGGATCATAGAGTAGGCTAAAAGAGCCCTTGTCTGTCCGATCGGAGTCCGCAGCTGGTGATAAATCTGGCGAGTTTATCTTTGCCTCTATGCTGGTGCCAGGAGGATCGCAAGATTCCATGGCAGTGATGGGCCTTCCAGTGGTGGAGAAGGGAATAAAAAAGTAGGGGGTAGTGTAATAATAATCTTCAGTCGTCGCTGGCCCTTGCAAAAGTTTTGTGCGGATTCGACGCTCTTTTTGACTGCGGAAGGAATCGACGGGTACCAAAGATAGACAGGAGGGAATGACGTATTCTTATTCCAGTCGATAAAGTGTTAGCACTAGCGTTAGATTATTGCCCTTTGGCCATTTTCTATCGTTCTTCGAATTCTGCCTAGAAAGATATGTTGATTACTGATTCAAATATTTTTGTAATATGGATTATTTGCTGAAAAGGAATATTTCTAACTGTAATAATGTATTCTTGTTTTAAACCCCATTTTGAAGAAACATGTTTTCAATATTATATATTTTTTTAAATGTATTTCTTTTCTCCTTAAAAAACTAATAATAACAGGCTGCTGATTTTGACTCATAACTTTTGAAATCCACCTCTTACTTGAGCGCCTACACCGCTAATTTGGAGAAGGTAAGACCGCATCTGCATAGTAAATGGAAATTGTTAGACCCAGCAGAAGCCTGAGACAGGAGCCGGGCCGGAGCGTATTTAATCAGTAATCTACAGAGGTGTGTTTCTAAAGTCTTCAGAGGCACTAGTAACTTTAAAGTAAAATACTTAACCGACCCCTCCACCACCTTGTGTTCCAGGGTGGACCTAGTACAACCCCAACAGCTTAATATTATATTTTAAAAGATCTAATACTTTAAATAGCTATAACTTATTTAAATTTTAATAACATTAGATAATTCTTATGTAAAAATAAATTTTAAATATCTGAATTTATCAAATAATTAATTTATTTAAAGTATATTAATATAATTTAATTATAATATTTTTCAATTTTTTTTTAAAAATAATCATTATTTTTTATTTTGTTATAATTTTTTTTCATTTAAATTATTTAAATAAATTTGTTATTATTAAAAACTTTTTTTATTTATGTATATATATTAAAATAAAAATTATATTAATTTTTTAATTTTACTTTAATTTAATATTTTAAAATTAATAATTACTTATTTTATTATATATTATAATTTATTAAACAAATAATATCTATATTATTACTTTTTTTCAAAATTTTAAAAATTAAAAATATTTAGTATTATATTATGAAAAATTTTTAATTATAATTTAAAAATCTTTTAATTTTTATAATTTATATTTAATTTATATGATAATATTTAATAAATAATTTACTAAATATAAAGTATTTTAAAATATTTTATATTTTTTAATCTATCTAAATTTAATAAAAAACATTTTTGCATAAATTTATAATAAAAGCTTTAAATATATATTTTATTAATATTTATAAAATAGTATAAAATTATATAATAGTTAAATAAATATATTTTAAATTTTTAAATAAAATATTTATTATTTTATTAATTATTTTATAAAAATATTACATATAAATATTATAATATAATAAATTAAAAACTAATTTAAATTAATATTTTATTTTATTAATTAATATTAAAAAGATAAAGAAATAATTATTAATAATTATTTAAAAACTATACTATAATATTTTAAGAAACTAGTTAATTTATTAATATTAATAAATAAAATAAAAATTTATTATTATTTAAATTTAATAAAAGAATAGATTATTTATATTAATTTCTTTATAATTTAAATTTTCTATTTTTAATTAATTAAATAATTATTATTAAAAATATTTAAATATTTAAATAATTACAATAAGAATTATTTTCTAATAATAATAATAATAATCTATATATAATTAAAAAATGAAATATAAATATAAAACATTATTTAATAATAAAAAATTTAACAAATATTTTAAATTTATTTAATTATTTATTATTACTTATTAAAGAAATATATATTAATTTAAAAAGAATTATTAATATAAAAACTCCAAATAAAAATCTACATTAGGAAAAATATAAAATAAATATAAAACTTAATAAAATATTAAATTTATCAATATAATAAAAAAATAATCTAAATATATTTAAATAAAGTTTATTAATTTAAATTAAAATTTGAAATATTTATAAAATTAAAAAATATATAATATTAAACTTTTTGATATATTAATAAATATATTACTTTATAAAACAATATTTAAATTTAATAGTATTAAAAATTATTTTTTTATTTTTTATTTTCTAGAAGTTTAGATATTAAAAAAATTTCAAACTTTAAATATATAATTAATATTATTAAATTAAAAAAAATATTTTTTTAAATTTAAATTATCTTTTTTATATTAATAATATTTTAAATTAATATTAATTTTAAATTTATATATTAGATTTATTTATAAAATAAGTTTTATAATTTCTATTTATTATCTTATTATTTTTAAATATTATTAAATACTTTTAATTTTAATATTTATTATAATTAATTACTGGTTATAATAATTAATTAAAATATTAAAATATTATTTAATTTTTAAATAATTAATAAATAATATTTATAAATAGTAAATAATTATTTTTATATTTTTAACAAAATAAAACTACTATTTAGGTTTAATTATTTTATTAATAAAAATTATGTTCAATTAATTAAATAAAAATTATTTTTAAAAAATAATTAATTAATTTAATATCTAAAAATTTGAAGTTTTAATATTATAATAAATAATATATTAAATAATTTATATTATTAATTAAATTTTATGTTTTTAATTTTTAATTTTATAATATTATTTAATTAAAAATTAAAAAAAATTAATTTCATATTAACTACTAAATTTCAAGTAATATTATTAAAGAAATATTTTTTTAATATATAAAATATTTTAATTGGATTAAAAAAATTAAATAATTTATTAACTTAATATTTCTTTTATTTTTTATAAACTCTAAATAAACTCTAAATAAAAATAGATCATTATATTTTTTTAAATTTATATATGTTTTTAATATATTTTAAGTATATATTAATATGACGCCTACATATGTCTATACTGTATAGGTCTATATATAATACAGTATTTGCCTCCTTCCTGTATAGTTTAGTATATATGGCAGCTACACTTTACCGTAGCCCGCCTAGTTAGCCGCCTCGCTCATGTGAGGATATTCCCAATATCATCATTCTTGTACCTATCCATGAGACCCGATATAGTCAGCTATTATAATTAATTAAAAGTTTTAAAAATATTTTGATAAATTTTGTTTTATTTCTTTTAATAATAGATTATTTTTATAATTAATATCATGTTTATACTTATAAAATATAAAATTAAATATTCATATGAGGCCCTTTTTCTTAGTCATTTTTCAACAGTTGCGTATTACATGGTAATATGAGTGTATTAGGTAATCAGATTATATGATATATATAAATAGACAACATATATATATAAATTACATAATAGAAATATTTTACATATTTTTATTGATTTATAATATCTGTACCTGACCCTTGTATTTTAACCTGTTTGAAGCTAAACGGTTAAAATACAGGTTAAGAATACCCATCCTAAATTTATTACTAATTTTAAGTCTAGTTTTTAATATTTTTTTATAATTCAATAATAGTAATATTAGTTATAATTTCTAGTAAAATATATTAAATTATTCTATAATTTTTTTAGAAACCTATATTTTTTAATTAAATACTTTTTATTTTTATAATAAAAATAAATATTTTTTTGTCCAAATTTTTTGTATTGTTATTTATTTTATTAAAAAAATATATTTATATATTTTTTATACTAAACTAATTTTTAATTATTTATAACTATAGTAATATATTTTTAATTTAATAAATTAAAAATTAATATAGATTAATAATAATTTTATTTTTTAAACTTTTGTTTAATAAAAATATTTTTTATATTATAACTATACTGCTGCAGCTAGTTATAATATTTTTAATAAATATAATTATTTTATAAACTAGTAATTATTTATTAAAAAATGTAATTAAAACTTTTTTAATATTAAAATTTTTATATTATATTTTTATATAACATTATTATTTATAAAAATCTAATATAAGAAATTTTTAATCTTTTTTAAAATTTTAATTACTTTGATAATATAAATATAATTTATTTAATATTTTTATTTTTTAATATTTATTTTTATAAATTCTATCTAGTTTAATAATAATATTAGTATAAATAATTTTATTATTTAAATTTTAGTACTAGAATAAAAAAATATTTTTATATTATTTTCTAAATATTTAAATATATAAATTATTTTAGTAGTATTATTAGAATATATATTTATATTTATTATAAACTAATAGTATAAATATATTTTAAAATTAGAATAATCTTATTTATTATTTTTATTAAAAAGTTTAATTTTTAAATAAAATGATTTTAATTATATAATAAAATAATTATTCAGAAAGATTCTATTTCTAGTAGTATTTTCTTTCAAAATAATAATTGTTTTATTATTAATATATTTATAACATTTTACAGCTTATTAATTTATTAATTAAAATATTTTTATTTATTTTATTATTTTATTATTTATTACTCTATTTTTTTACTTATATATTAGATTAATAAAAAACTATATTTATATCAGATTATTTATTATTTTATTTTATTTAATATTTTATTCTATTTAATATAAAGCCGGTTTCTAAACTGTAATAATTGTTTTTATAAATCATTATTCTATTATATTTAATATACAGCTAGTTACTAAACTATAAAGTTTCTTTTTATAAATTAGTTTTAATATTAAGAATAAAATTTATATATTTAGAGAACCACGCTTTTATATATAAAAAAAATAACTAATATTTAGAAAATAATTTCTAAAGATTAGATAATTTTATATATATATATAATTCAGTAGGTATCCGTCTAATAAGACTAATTAATAAAAATTATTATAAATATTAAAACTAATAATTGTTTTTAATATAATTAAAAAATACATATATATAATACAAAAGTTTAATTAATTATTAATATTTATCTGATTTAATATTATATATATAATGTTTCAGATATAATACTAATTAAATATTTTAATATTAATTAATCTAATTTTTTATTAAAGTTATTTCTAATATTTTATAAATAATTTATATAATATTATATTTAAAATTATTTATATTTTATTAAAAATAAATAATATAAAAATACTTTTATGATATAATTTATTAGAAATAAGAATAATATTATTAATAATCTTACTAAACTATTAGATGTAATTAAATTCATAAATTTTAAATCTATATTAAAGTTATATAAAATAATTACTATTATTAACTAATATGAATATAAGGTTTATTATATAATATAATTTTATAAATATTATTTAATTAAAAAATATATAAAGAATTATTATATATTTAGAAGAGTATATCAATAGCTGCCGGGGCTTAGATACTCTAGGATTATATATTTTTATCTTATCTATAAGGGCTGTATAGACTATAATCCTACAGTATAATATAATCATCTTTCTTCTATATTACTCTATCTATATTATTAATCCTGAATAATTTAGTATAAAATTAAATAAATATTAAAATAATTATAATTGTAATAATAATTAGAAGACTATTAATATTAAGTATTTCTAGTTTAATTTATATAATAATATAATAATTAAACAGATTAATAATTATATATATTTATTAATTAAATTAAAAATTGTATATCTTCTGAAAATAAAATAATTATTAAAAATAATTTATAAATTTATTTATATAGAGTTATTTCTATATAATTTATATTAAACTTTATCAAATATAAAGAAAACCTTATATATATTATTATAGTAAATTAAAATTAGACTACTAAATTTAATAAATAATTTAAATTTAATTAATATATTATTTTAATAAAGCTTAAATTATTAAAATATAATTCTATAAATATTAAAATTTATTATTTAATATAGATTTTTATATGAAATATTTGTTATTATATATATATAACTGATATTAATAAATCTTATATTTGAATTAATATGATAAAAAATAATTTTAAATCTTAGCTATAATAATATATATTTTAATTAATTTATAATATAATATTTATAAAATTTCTAAAGATTTTTAATAATCAGATATAAATTTAAAAAGCTTTTACTTTATTTTATAAATAAAAGAAATAAAATTAATTTAATAATAAAAGCTGTGAAGATTTGTTTTTATAAAAATTAAAATAAATCAAATAATAATAAATCTTATTAATTAATTTCAAACCATTTATATTAAATATATTAATAATTTTATTATTAAAAAAATATATTTTTATTTTATTATATTATTAAATACAGTTATAAACATTTTTTTTATATTAATTAAATTAATATAATATTATATATAATAAAAATAATTAAAAAGAGTTTCTATATTAAATAAATAATAAAATCTATTATATAAATATTTTTTTCATATTTTAAATTAATTTATAAATGTTAGTATATATTTCTAAATATAAAATTATATTATATAATTAAAGCTGTAGAATTATATAAATAATATTATAAATATAAATTACTTTATAAATATTAAAAATATTTTAGTTTTTTAAGACAGGTATAATAAATAGGATTCTTTTTTCTTACTTTGCTAAATCTCTAGTATTTTAATATATGTTTAGAGATATAATTAGTGATTAAATTAAGTAAGATTTTTAACCGGGGCAAAAATGCGTGATGTGGCCATCTCACTTATATGGCCATCTCACTTATTGAATATATTATATAATATTAATTATATAATATATATTAACTACTAGTAAGTTTATAATTATTATATATAATAATTATTATAATATAGGTTCTTTAAAAACCTTATTATATATTTATCTTATTATTTATTTTAACTAATTAATAATAAAAATTAAGTATACTATAGTTACTAATACTAAAATTTTTATTAATTTTAAAATTATTAAATTGGATTATTATATTATATTATTTAACATAGATTTTAGAATAATTATATGGTTGTATTTAAATAAAATATATATATATATATATATAGTTTTATTAATATAAAATATTTTATTTAAAAATTATATATTAAATATATATTTTATATTTATTATATAAAACCAAATATTTAATTCAAGATATAAAATTATTAATAATAAATCTATTAGAATTTTAAAGAATATAGTATTATTGATCAATATGAATTCAATAAAAAAAATTAAATCTAATCTTTATTTTTTGTTATATTAAAATAATATTATTTTAATAATTTAAAACTATATTTTTATTATTATTTAGGGTTTACTGGCTGATTTTATTATTATATTAAATAATATAATTAGATTATTAAAATTTTATAAATATATAAAATTCTATTTTTAAAAAATAATTTATAAAATAATTATAAATCATAAAATTATATAAAAAATATATTATTATATATTTTAATTTATAATAAATAAATAATAATATTTATAAATTATAAAACTGAATATATTATATTTAATAAATTCTGGAATATATTCTATAATTTATTATTTTTTTATTATTTTATCTATACTGAATAATTATATTTAAATATAAATATTTTATATAATAATTATAGAATTATAATATATTATTTTAAAAATAATTATATTTATAATAGTATTTTTAAATTCTTATTTTATATATAGATTTAATTAATATTATTATTTAATTATATTTTTATTTTAGTTGAAAAAAGCTACAGAAGTATTAAATTTAAAATCTTATTTTTATTTAAAGATTTATAGTAAATTTTTATATTTAAATAATATTACATATTTTATAAATAATATAATTATATATTTTATATATAATATATAACTAATTTTAATATTTATTAATTTATTTTATTATTATTCATAAATATATATATTTTTTTTATTTTATATATAATTATATAATTGTATTATTTAATATTTAATATATTGATTAAATAAAATATATTATTATAAGCTGTAGAGTAGTTTTAAATTATTTATTTTATTTTCTATTTTATTTTCTATTTTATTTTCTATTTTATTTTCTATAATTATTATAAACTTTAGAATCAGATTATCTAATTAAATAATTTTATTATTATTAATTTCACTATTATTAATTAAAACTTAAATATATAATTATTTATCAATTCATTATTTTTAATTTTATAATTAGAGTGTTTTAATATTACTTCTTTTTAATAGAAATATTAAATTATTAAAACAAAATTTAATTAGTAGTATACTAGTTTATTTAAAATTTTTATTTATATTAATTACTAAGTATATTATATAATTTAAATTATTTTCAATTAATAGTAATTTGTTTATTATAAATTATTTATAATTATTAATAAAATTTATTCTAAATATAAGAACTATTATAAAATTAAATATATTATTAATAAGTATATAATTAAATATAACTATATTAAAAATATTCATTTTAAATCTTTTATCTAATATAAATATTATATATCTAAAAATAATAAATAAATTAAAAAATTTAAATTATAACTATTAATATTTTTATTTAAAATTATATTAATTTATTTTACTATATTATATTATTATTTTTATTATTATTTAATTTTATTAATTTACTATTTATTTTTAAAAAACTCTAACTTTTTTTGATTAGTTAATTATTTTTTAATACTAATTAATCTATTATTATATTATTAACCTCTAGTTTTTTTAAATTAAATTTTTAGAATTTATAAAACCTAATTTTATCTAATTAATTATTTATTTATAATATAATTTTTATAAATTTTAGTATTTCTGATTAGTTTATTATATTCTATATTTTTATTAATTTATAAAATTTTTATTTATAAACCCTAATATTTTTATTAAGTATTATAAATATAAATATTTATTTTTTTAAAACTGGTATATATTATATACTAGAGATCTGTAAAAAATATATCTAGTTTTATATTATATTTTTTTATTTATATATATTTTATATAGTATAATTAAAGTATAGAAAAGAAGCCAATCAGCTATTATAATATAGTCTACAGAGCCTCTACCAGTCTTAATCCTATTAATAAAACTATTCTTTACTATAATATTCTCTCTTATAGACTATATACTACAACATTTTAGATAATAATTTTAATAATCTATATTATTTAGATGATTTAATATAAAAAAATAATTATATTTTAAACTATTAATAACAGTAAATACCGAATAAAGTTTTAAAAAAAATTAACTTTATTAAATTATCTAATAATTCCTATTATTAATCTTTGATTTATATTTATTAATTTTATAAATAATATAAAACTGTTCAATAGTAGTATTATATATAGCAATAATTTTAAAATTATATCTAATTAAAGACTGTTATTAATATATATAATATATAAATACTATTTAATATTTTTAATAGTAATATAATTAATACTCTAGAAATTATTATTTTACTTATAATAAGAACTTTATTTCATAATGTTATTAATAATAATATTATAAAATAAAATTTAAATCTATATATAATTTAATTAATTAATTTTATTTAATTATTAAATAAATTATCTATTTATTTATAAAACTTTTATATTTCTAAATTGTTTTTTGAATATTAGTTATTTTTTATATATCTAGAGATATGGTTTTCTAAGTATATAGATGCTGCCTCTAATAAATACTATTTTTATAATAGTTAATCTGATAGATATTAATAAAAAAATTTTTGAATAGTAATTTATTAATATATATAATTATAAACCCTAGAAATAATTTTTATATAATGATTAAAATTGGTTAATTTTTTTTATAAATAAAAAATAATATGTTAAAAAGGGATGCCGGATGGCATGCCCCATGTTTTTCTTTAATAGTCTGTGTATGGCTGGAATAATAACTACTCTGACTGTAACTACTAGATATGCTTCTGGTGTAAAAAAGGTAGCCACGGATGATAGCATTTTCAGTTACTGTCGGGGTATGTGTGATTCTGTAGCAACAGGACATTCACTAAGGCTCTGGACTCTTTATGCACCTCCATCCAACCCCCAGCCTCGACGGCAACAATCTTGCCGTCGATGCAGACCCGCCGCCATTTCTCGGCAGGCTCACAAAACTGAACCCGAAATCCTTCAATTTTGTCGTAGAAAACGCTTTTGTCACTCACGTGTTGCCCCCCTTGGTATGCAGATGTCATGACTTCTAACGCCCTTGTCGGCGACATGGGCCCGAAGCGAATCATCCACAGATTTCCGTCCAAAGGCTTTGATAGAGGGGAAATCACGAAGTCTTTCTCAAGGGTCGATACAAGGGTAGCCAACACATACATATGCTCCCCGCGCCCTAGAATCTCCTCGCGTATGTTCCTGGCTTGACTGTCCCACTTAAAAAGAGTGACGGTACCGCTAAATTTGTGAGTTTCAGCACCGTTGGAAGGGAAAAGGATTTCCTTCGCAGCTAGTTTGAACCTGTCAGCCCCGAACTTGCGATATTCGATGGTATCACTGTCGGCAACTAATGCAGCATGCACGCCCCAACTCGCAACAATACCACCAAAAATCTTGCTGTCAGCCTGATCATCACTTGCATCGTGAGCAACAGAAACTCTTCCACAGCCCTCATCAGTAATATAGTTCGCTCCTGGTGAAAACCTCGCGGCGAAAGTAGGTATGTCTGCTGTTACACCCTGCAATAGAGCAACCAACGCAGTTGCTGGGTATGCTAACAACCCCAAGGAGTTTGCCATGGCATTTCCCGTTCCGGTTGGAATGAGGGCAATACTTGGAGGAACTATCAATGTTTTGACAGTACTGTGGAAGGCATCAATGATGTCGGCCAAGCCTCCATCACCTGACAGAAGGATAATTGTCTGCGGAAGTTGTTTCTGGGCACGCGGGATAAACCTAGTATGACATAGTTCCGTAACGGTTTGTGTTGATTCGGTCTCATGCAGCTCATATCCAAAGACTCCAATATATGACAAAAGCGGTTGCAGAATATTGCGGTAGAGGCTCGCCCCTGTTCTTGTTCCGGACGCTGTAGATATAACAACATATATGCTCCTTTGTATAGAACTGGAGGAACAAAGGTGATGAGGTATTTGGGTCCACATATAATGTGACAAAAATGAAGGTGCCGTGGCTAGCTTAACGTTGCCAAGCAACATACGAGGGCTCTTGAGGTCGAGGCTCCCATTTTTATCAACCTGGACGAATAGCAGGACATACACGGTTTCCCCACGGCTTGCCTTGGGCATAACACAGATTATATCGTCAAATGCAATGGTGATTTCTTTCTGGGGTTGCTCAGATCTGCATCGAAGGGTATGGCCTATAACATCCCAATTAAAGCACTCGTCATCAGATGTATGGATAACTTGAGTGGAAGCCATACGGATAGAAGTCTTCAGGTGCCTTGTCAGTGAATGATATAAGGATAAAGGGAGGGTACGGATAGGAGGGTGGGAAAGTCTGACAACGCCATGTTACCCTCTTATTGCTAATCGCCTCCGCCCCCTCGGCGCGGGCTGGTAGATAAACTGTCGACTGGAGTGGGTGGCCAGGAAGGGGTCTCAGCTGCGACTGGGTCAGAAATTAGTGCGACGGGTTCAGGGAAATCCTGACACCGAATAATCTAGATCATGTGGATAGATAATACAGAGTCAGGATTATAAATCCTGATACTGAATAATCTAAATTATATAGATAGATAATATAGAGTTAAGATTATAATAACTAATACTAGATTATTTTTCTATATAAAGATAAGCTACCTGACTGTATTATACTTATAACTTTATATAATCTTATATTATAGTTTTATTTAAACTTAATAGAGAATAATTATATATTTTTTAAATATATTATATATAGTTTATAGCTGTATCTATTATATTTAAAACTATTTATTTATAGATTAAGATATAAATATATTTTAAATTAATTTACTGTAGTAACCAGATTATATATTAATTTAAAATAAATATATTTTTATTATTTTTTTTATTATTATTTAAATTTATTTTTAATATTTTTTTTTTATATTTTTATTTTCTATAATATTTTTTTTATTTAAATCTATTTTTATTCTACTCTTTTTTTTTAAAAAAAAATTATTATTATTATTATTTAAGTTTATTTTAAATTTAAATCTGATATTATTATATTTAAATTATTAAAAATAAGTAATACTAGTATTTTAAATATAATTAAAATCTAGTTAAGTACTAGAAATAAATCTATTAATAATTTAGTAGAAGTTCTATATAATACTAGTTTATTTATAAATAAAACTTTAGTTATATCTAATATTAGTAAAATTAGATTTAAATTTAAATTCTTCTATAATAGTATACTTTACTAATTAATATTTAAAAATATCTAGAAATAACTATTATAGTCCTGAACCAGAATTTTTATAAATTCTAAATTTTTTTTATACTAATATAGATATTAAACTAAATTTAAATCTAGAATAATTTATTATTTTATTTTACTAATCTTATTCAGCAGCTAGAATTAGTTAAACTTTATTTAAAATAAATTTAAATCTAATATAAATTTTTTTTACTGCTGCTTGCTGTACTATAATTAATCTAGATTTAAATTTAATATAAATTTCTTTAACTGCTGCTTGCTGTACTATAATTAATTTAAGTTTAAATCTGATATAAACTTCTATTAAAGCTGTTTTACAAACTCTAATCCGGTATAATATTAATTTAAATATTATTTAAACTGAACTTAAACTTTCTATTATATAGTTTATATTTTTATCTATATCTATTAAAAACTAGATTATAATTTTATCTATATCTAGTTTAAATATAGTTTTATTTTTACAGGGATATATAGTACCCGGTATTTATATATATATTAATTTAATAATTAATATTATTTTAAATCTTTCTAAATAAAGATAATATTATAATATTTTTTTTATATTTATAATAATCTAATTAAATTTAAACTAACTGTATAATAGATTCTATTCTAATATTAAAATTATTTTTTCTTATCAGAGAGATACAGTATATTTTTATTAATTTAGATTAGACTAGTAATAAACTAGTTATAAATCAGTAATATAGTAAAATATATATATTTTTTTTAAATACTGTTAAGTTTAAATTAATAAGATAATTACTAGTTTAAGATTAGGAGCAGTATTTTATATAGAATAATATTTAATAAATTTATTTTTTTATATTAGTATATATAAATCTAATATAAGAGTAAGTTTTACTTTAATATTTAAATAATTTAAGTTTATATTAAATTTAAATCTAGTTCTTATCTACTAGAAAGTAAAAAAAAATATTTAATTATTTAAATAATTTACTGATAATTAAATATTAATTTATTATTATTACAGCTAGATATAATACTATAAAAATTTTATTTATAAGCTAGGATTAATTAGATTTAAACTTAGTTTAATTTCAGCTAATATATACAGATATATCTATTCTAGATTATTAATTAATTTAATTTATAATAAATTAATTTATATTATATATAATAATTTATTTATATTATTACTAAGTTTAAACTAATAAGATTTTAATAAACTAGATTTTATATTTATAGAATATTATAATATCTGGTTTTATTATAATATAGTTAAAATTATAATTTCTATTTATAAAAATTATAAAATAATTATATTTTTTATAGTTACTGCTGAGTTTAAACTAATACTATATCTATTATAATATAGTACTGAGACTCTAGTTAATATAGAAAATAGCAGTTCTAATATTTTTATTCTTATTAAAAAATAATATTATTATAAAATATTTCTTTCTCTGAATTAGATTATCTGCTCTTAAAATTAAAAATCAGCTTAATTAAGATTTAAACTTAGTTTTATTATATAACAATAATAATAATAATAATAAGATAATAACTGATAATAAAGTATAATATATTTAGTTTAATAATAAAACTAATTAAAATTTAATTTGAATTAAATTATTATTAATTTTCTATTATAGTAATTTCTATTTCCAGCTCTCTAGCCTATTAAAATTATACTTTAGTATATAACTAATTATATTATTTATATAGTTTATTAATCTATTTTTATTATAATGTATTCGGTAAGCGAGCGGCGGATGTAAGCGGGCGGCGGAACACCACCCGATTTCCACCTCCAGGTGAGATTTAAGCCCCTTTATTAACAAACCAATTATATTTCTATATAAAAACTAATTAGGAACATGATTAGAATATTACAACTGTCTATACTCTAGATTATAACAGTTACTGCAGCGTGGTAGTACTCGTACGTAAGATTCAACTGCAGGAAGCCCCGGATCTCTAGATACAGTATCTTAAACTTTAATAATCTGATTTTCTTACTGGAATTACTCCTGGCTCTTCTGAATAGAAAGATCCTCTGTAGTATTAAGCTGCTTAGTAGACTTCTTCCTCTTTAGAAGCTGCTTCTCATTTACAGCTTGTAAATC
>KZ826111.1:0-33232 GCA_003184645.1 Aspergillus ellipticus CBS 707.79
TTTTCTTTTTTTCTCTTTCTTCCCTCTTTCTTCCCTCTTTCTTTCGTTCTTTCTGTCTTTTCGACGTTGCTTTCTACGTTGCTTGATTCCTGCTACTTTGCTCGATCTCTGCCTCTTCATATGCATTGTGCGTTGAGAGATGAGATGGGAGAAGGAGGGTTATATGGTTGGATGAATGGATGCTAACACCCCCAGGAAATGATCGCCTCCTACGCCAACATCAAAACCACCCCGTGCGTCAAATGCGCCAAAATGACCGATTCCGCGGCCAATCTGCCTACCGTCCGGAAACCGAAGGCCGTGTCGGGTGTCGATCAGCAGCAGCCTGGGGGGATCGTGTGGGAGGCTTATCATGTTGGGTGTGTTGAGTCTACGTCCTAGACTTACTTGTGTTTGGATGTGGATTGGATCTGGGTCTGATCTGGGTCGGAACCATGGCATGCATCCAGCTATGATGTCTAAATTTGTATACCTAATGGAACTATATGGGATTGAGATGTGTATATTTAATGAGGAGGGATATGGATAAACCTCGAACTAACTCTATCATTTCAAGTGACAATTGTAATTATCTCTCGTGAGAAATGCTATATCAACCATCATCCATCCATCTATCGGAATTATATACATACCCCCTTAACGCTAGTAGTATCATACAAACCACGAAGAAAGTAAGAGAGAGAGAAAGAGAGAGACAGCCCCCCCCCCCCCCCCTTTGGTAAATACAATGTAAGCAATCCACCTCCACTCCTCTCACCCTACGACGGTAGGTATAACCATCCCATCACAGCCAAGACCAACACAGTCCCTTCAGCAGTTCCCTCATATACCGCCTTACTATTGATCGGATGGTGTTGTCTGTAAATATAATCCTTACCCCGAGCTCGAAAGGAAGAGATGAGATGAGAATCTACATAGTAAAAAAAAAAAAACAAAAAGTGTGTTGGGAAAGTGAGGGTTATATAGTAGTATACTAGTATATGTAGATTTTATTGTAAGCGGGTGGGGGATTGGGATTGGGGATAGGTAAGGGTTTGTTCGGTATATATATATATCTTATATCTAGGTATCAATGTTGATTCATTTTGGGTAGGAAGTAGTATTTAGAGGGCAGAGGGCAGAGGGGAAGGAGGGGAGGAAAGGAGGGAGGGAGGGGGTTCATGAGGATCACGGGTGGGGTCATGGTGGAAGAGGGGGGTAGATCTTATACTTCTCCATATTCTTATCCCCTTCTACGGAGTACTCCATCGAACTATGTGATATGATATGAATCTATTAGATAGATCTACCTACAGCATCCATCCTAACCACAATACATTATCTGCTAGAAGCAAGACAGGAAGGAATATCTAATTCCCTCTTTATCCTATCTTACTACCTCTTCAATCCAATACAGTCCAATCGATCCAACCTGAACAAACTCATTATAAATAGCATAGAAAAAAAAAAATGCATATTACATACTAACAGCCCGCTATTGCTACCCATCTGACCAGTAAAAAAAAAAAAAAAAAAAAAAAAAAAACAAGAAAAAAATATGCCAATACCGATAAAACGCCTTGCGGTAGATTGCTCATCATGATTGAAACGGATTCGCTCAATGCAACATTCTAATGCGTGATATGGTTTTGTATTTCTGTTTCTGTTTCGGAAAGCTATGTCGCGAAGACACCGAAGTCGCCCGCGAACCAGGTGAAGGAGGCGATCGTGATGGCGACCATGCCGACGGCGAATTTCAGCCCGAGGCGCTCCATTTCCGACAGGGCGAAGCTGCAGGTCGCGCAGATGAAGCCTGGGGTTGTTAGTTATGGTTTTTGACAACAAAAAAAGGGGGGGACGTACCGTTAAGAGGCGTGTATGGCTGCGGGCTGTACATGCCAAAGGTGTAACTCGCCGCGCTGAGATGGCCGGCACTCGCGGTCGCGGTGATGGCCTTGCCCGCATCCCACACAATCAGCGTGTACGACGCCGTCAGCAGCGGGACCGTCGCATTGGCCTGGTACTTGGCCGTGTCCCAGACCACCTCGCCCGTGGGCGACACGCTCATGTTGCTGGAGATGGTGTACGTGGCGCTGTTCAGACTGCACGAGGCCGCGACGTTGACCGCCGTCGGGGTCACCGACAGCGAGGTGTAGTTCCACTTGAACGTGACATAGTTGCCGATCTTGAAGTAGGTCGTCGCCGTCAAGGCCGGGTCCAGCATGGAGATGCCGCCCGCCGCCGCATCCGAGGCAATCGACGTGGTGTTGGACGCGCCGGTCGTCTTGCTGTTCTTGCCCGTCGCCGTGCCCGTCTGCGTGCTGGTCTTGGTCACGCTGCCCGTGTTGGTCGAGTCGGACGCCGTGCCGGTCGCGGAGTCGGTCTTCGAGGCCGTCTGGTCGGAGGTCGCCGCGGCGCCCGTCGTGGCGCTCTCAGCGGCCGTGGTGGTGTCTTCACAAGGCAGTCAGTCAGTACAGGGGCCCCGAACAGCGGTCAGGGGGATACGAACCCGCCCGTCGCAACACCTCCCCGTGTGGCTGCCATGGCGAGGCGGTGGATACCGTCCCCAGGATGACGAGGAGGCACAGGATGAAGATTCGCGAGACGTAACGCATGATGAAGATGAAGTGGTTGTGGTGGAAACCGAGGGGTGAGTGGTGACTCCTTGGCGAAATTCAGGGTCCGATCGACGTGGACCCTTCCCGATCGACTGACGATGCCAGTGACTGGAGATGACTGAGGACCGATGGTGAAGCGAGTGTCACGATGCCTAGAGCGCGAGGAGGAGGATGCCGACGGGTAGAGGCTGCGAGCTGCACAGGGTGTGTTTTTCAGGCCAGCGGGACTGAAACATGCAGATCGTCCGATATTCTCGGCAGGGTCCAGGAGAGGGTCTCGGGGTAAACAAAGCGAGCGGACTGCCCACACACGGGCAGACGAGGAGAAGAAGACAGAAGACAGAAGACAACGACCGACGACAGCGAGGGAGATCGGACGGTCGAGAGGCACGGCAAGCAATGGACGAGACGAAGCAGAAACAGAAACAGAAACAGAAACAGACACAGAACGGGTGGTGCTGCTGGTCTGCTGGTCCCTCATCGGCGGAGGGAGGCGATCCAGGCCGCGTCTAGCCCGATTGGGACGTGCAGTGAGACATGGCGCTATTTTTGGCCGGCGGCCTGAGGCACCGGCGCCACGGGTGAATGCTCTTCCGCGGCTCGTGGTTTCGCTTAGATGGCGGTAGGATGATGAGTGGGATAGCCTGACAAGGAGGGTTCTTTCATATCTGATGCATTATTGTACTCCGTAGTCTGCATACACTACCTGGCAAGACCCACGGTAGATAGATACCTATCTGTGGCGGTTCTTTATCTCGGTCGAAACAAACTTGACTACTCCGTACTCCTCCCGCTATTGCCAATTATTGGCCACGCAGCCGAACCCAATCATCACTCATGGTCATAACATACATTCGCTATTTAGCTATTTACTCTAACAGCGTCGATTATTTAACATTTTAACATGCAGCGGGCTCGTATCGCGGCCATCCGTCTCGTCCATCATCATTAGTATTAACATTACTGGCCGTCTCCGTATTGATACAGGGTCAACCTGGCGGCGGGAGCTGGCGTCTCCTCCCACCCGCAGTCATAAGGTATGAATCAACACTCACGCCACGCGCGTCATGAGCTCTCGGCCCGTGGCGAGCCATCATCCCCCTTTAGGAAGTATACTCGGGCGTCAGATCGACCCTGCTGCACGAGCTGGGGATGGTGGGCGTGTAGTAGCGGTAGATGTAGAACAGCTGGGGGGCGTTGTGGTACCAGTCGCACACTTGCCAACAACCAAAAAGTCAGTGGGAGTTTCAGCCATCGCGGTGCGGTTTTGAGTTCACTCACCCAGCCAGCCTCCAAAGCCATATGCTTCCGGTCCCTCGAGGCCAGAGCCATCGGTCGAGAAGCCTTCCGTGCCGTAGCCGGTGTTGATCTGGACGGACTCCCATGCTGCGGTGCAAAGTTAGTTCGGCCAGCCTTCCTGTGGCGAAGGGAGAGGAAGTCTAACCTCCGTAGTTGTTTGGCGCCGTCAGCTTGAACCCCCAGGGGAAGGGCGTGCCAAGGTCGAATTGGGTGTAGGTGCCGTTCAGGAACGCCGGGGCGGCCGACCCTACGTCCGACGTGAGCACGGCGTCGTTGAAGCCCGCCCCCGTGTGGTAGGCCTCGACGTAGAGGTTGTTGTGGTCCTCGTTCGACGCCCCCGACGTCTTCAGGTGGAACGTCTGCGTGGAGTTGCTGCTGCTGGCCTGGCGGGAGACAATGGGGCTGGCCGCCACGGCGGAAGCCAGCAGGGCGAGGGAGGCGAGGAACTTCATGTTTGGCAGGGATGGATGGGTGCGTGCGAGAAGTCAGAGGGCAAGCAGGGATTAAATCGCGAGGTGCGTGAAAAATGATGATGGCTGGAATCGGCGGGATGCCTTGCGTCTTTATATCGCAGGCCGGCAGCACCCCAGTGGACGGCGGCGGACGGCGGTGGGCGGCGGCGGATGGGGGCCAAGAAGCTCCAGCCGGCAGGCAGCCCGTAGTGGCCGATCGCAGCGATCAGAGGGTGCAATGGGAAGAGAGTTTGAAGAAAGAAGCGCAACCACGGCAGCGCATCCACAGCTGGTACAGAATACTCCATACAACCCGCGGGAATACGACCGGTTGGCAGAACGAGTGGCCGAGAGCGCGACAAGCAGGAACAACTGGAGGCCCGGCTCCACCGCGCCGCCGCCGGTGGGGCGCGCACCCTCGGAGTGCCCGCTCCTGGCCTCCCGATTGGCCCGCTGTGCTTGGCCGCTCCGGCCGACCGCCTCGGCCGGACCACTCATGGCGGGCGGCGAATTCGGCAGAACCGGCGTCGCCGGGGTTGATTGGCGTGCCGGGGAATGGGAGGGCGGGGGAGGCAGATGAGAGGAGGAATGGCTGTCAGGCTGAGACACAATCATGCAGCCAGCCTTGACCCTGGACGATGAATGAATGAATGAATGAATGAACGAACGAGTCTTCGCGCGCGTGTCTCGCATTGCTTTTGCCCGGTGGAGTCCCCTGTTACAGGCTTGCTTACTTACAGCACTTCCTCGGCTAGCATCGTGCTGCTGACAAGGGCTGCTATTTTTGTTGCCAACACAGCCCAAACTTGAAGCAGTCGATCCTAATCTGTCGGGGGCTCGGCTTACTCCCCATGCTCGACCGCGGACCATCCTCCGGGCGTGTCACAAGCATGCCATCAGTCCCCAGTAACTCAGTAAGTGCCCGGAGACATTGAGCCGCCAAGCACTGGCGTGATCGTCATCTGCGCTGCTCGCCATGGAACGCATGATACAGATATTCAGGGGACCAGAGACAGAGACAGAGAGACAGATCTTAATCTCACATTGCAGGCAGGCACTTGCAGCACTACCGAGGGGGTCGGCATGACAAGGCACTGGCCTCGTTGATCCCCCTCGCAGAAGTACCGGTGCTGGCCCCCAATAATCTCAGTCAATACATACACTACTACAGTATTGTGTACGAGGTAGCATCCCACAATGACTCTGTCTGTATACTTGACATCATGATCATCTGTCCCAGTCGGCTCCCCGCTGTGGTTCGCAACCATCTTACATCATCAGGATTCGTTTTCCGGCCAGATGGAGCAGTGCACGTCATCGGAGCTACCCCCGTCCTGCCAATACTATTGCCAGGTATCGTACATATGCGGTATCAGGTAAAATGGGATCAACCCTCCCATGAGATACATCCAACTCCACGCCCGCCCAACCATGGGTATCCCTTGCCTGTGCCGACTCCCCCAAAGCCGATTCCTTCAACCATCCATGGTTGTCCCCAGAACGCCCGTCTGACTTTTCATGCCCATGACTGCTCCGCACGAGTATGACGCATCCCGTTGAACAATTGTGCCCGCGACGGCGCAGCTGGCACTCTCATCGCCGTTTGGCATATTCCGGCTTCAGCGACCATTTGCCGCGCCCGTTGCGCCCCCCCTTCTCCAGCACCGCGATCGTCTTCAGCATCTCCTTGAATTCGGCCGACCGTTGCGGGGTGTTGCAGTACCGGTTGAAGTGGTCGATCAGCATCTGCGTAAAGACCGCCCCGCCCTGCGCCGTGATATAATCCCGGATCATGGTCAGGAAGTCCACCCCACTGGGGGTGCGTGACGGCGCAGGGCTGTTGCTGCTGCTCCGGGACGGGGTGCGCGCGGAGAGATTGGCCAGGATGCTGGCCGACGACGGACCGGCGACCGCCCGACTGGCCGCGCTGCTGCTGCTGCCCCCGAATGCGAGCCGCATGGATGGCTGTTCGGGCCTTCCGGCGAGGCCAAACTGGCCTGTCCAGGTCGGGGTGCCGATGGGAACGGAACGCGCTGCCTCCCCCGCCCGCCGCAGCTCCTCCGCGGCTTCGGCGGCAACCCTCTTGGCCTCTGCCTCGATAATCTTGGGGTCTGCCCGCACCACTCGCTTGCCATTCACGATCTGGTCATGCTCCAGCGCGGAGTGCACTCCCGAGCGGGCAAATAGGCCTTCCATGATGCGAGACTCCGAGTTGGCCCCGGGCGTCTTCTCTGGCGCACTCTGCGGCTCTTCCCCTTGGAACTTTTCGATAGACGCAACACCGACCACCTTGCTGATGTCCTTCTTTTCGTCTTGCTGCGCCTGGGACGGCTCAGGCTTAGCCTGCCGAGACGCGCCATCGCTGTCCTCGTAGGTTACGTCGGCATCCTTGAATATCTTACTCGTCTCCGTTGGGCCCTGGTTTTCATCCCCCAGAGAAAAAAGATCATGGAGGTCGCTCATCTGGAACGTCTGCCGTTGCTTGGGATCCCGGAGGATCTTGTTGGTAAGAAATTGCTTGAAGATCTGGCGATGGTATATCTTCTCCTCGATGGTCCCGGCAGTCATGAGCCGGTAGACAGTCACGTCGCGCTTTTGCCCTAGCCTCCACGCGCGCTCCCGGGCCTGAACATCCGTAGAGGGGTTCCAGTCGGGGTCGTAGATAAGAACCCGATCGGCTCCAGTCAGGTTCACCCCTAGTCCGCCCACCTTGGTGGTGAGCAAAAACACATGAAGAGTCGGATCATTGTTGAATTCGTCGACCATAGATTGTCGGTGCTGGATGGGTGTGGTTCCATCCATTCGACGGTAGTTGAATCCGGAGAGTGAATTCACGAATTTCTCAAGAATGTCCAGCATAATCCGGTGCTGCGTGAACAGCAGAGTCTTATGGCCTGTGTCTTTCCACAGCTCCAATAGCGACTTGACAACCTGCATTTTGCCAGACTTCGAGCCACTGCCATAGCCTGCCTTTCCCGAGAGCAGCTTGTGGTTTTGTAGGTCGGGGTGGTTGCAGATTTTCCGTAGGATATCGACACCATACAAAACTTGTCGGCGACCGTTGAGGATGGACTTCATCTCCTCCGATCCCAGAAATGACTCGTACGCCTGTCGCTGCTGCTTGGTCAACTTGCAGAATAGCACTTGTTCGCTTTTTTTGGGCAGATCGGCTGCGACGTCGATCTTGAACCGTTGCAGCAGATATGGACTGATCGCATCCTTGAGAGTTTCGGCACACTTAGCAGCTGTCTGGACTTGAAGATTGGAAGCATTCGCGTACCCGCCCTGCCGGATGGGAAATTCGAACTGGTTTCGGAAGTTTACCAGAGTTCCGAGGCGCATGGGGAAAACAAAATCGAACAATGACCACAGTTCCGTAAGGTTGTTCTGCATCGGAGTCCCCGATAAGATGATGCGATGCGATGTTCGGAGTTCTTTGCAGTGAATGGTTATCGATGTATTTGGATTGCGGATTTTATGGCCTTCGTCGAGAACAGCGCAATCCCACTCGATGGGGATCAGGAGGGAGGAATACGTCTGTAAACCCGAATACGTAGTCACCAGCACATGCCCTTCCTCTACCACCCGTTTGACAACCTTCCGCGCGGCTTTCAAGCCGCTCTGCATGCCACGGGAGCCGGAAGCGCTCCACGTCTGAGAGAGAAGTGCATCTTCCCTGCTGCTTTCATTCCGGATGTTGACCATCCCACTGCCAGATGTGTGCAGAATCGACACACGAAAGGGTGGCCACCAGCGGTGAAACTCGTTAACCCACTGCTTCATCACCGTCGCAGGGCACACGACAATGGCGGGCCTGGTCAGCTTCTTGCTGTAATGTAGACCGGCAAGAAAGGAAATAACCTGAATGGTTTTTCCAAGTCCCATCTCGTCGCCGATGATGCCACCTACTTGTTGCTGTTGCAGCTCCCAAAGCCATTGCACTCCCGTCTTTTGATAATCAAACAAAAGAGGGCTGATATCACCGGGGACACGGTATCCATTGTCATACGGCATATCTGCCACAGTAGGATGAGGCATGAACCACTCTTCCTGTTCATCCTGATCACCGTCCGCTATGTCTCCAATTGTATCTCCCGGCTCTTGCTCTCCGGCCCGTGCTCTAAGAGCACGTTTCCTTGCAGCACTTCTGCGGCTGACCCAATTCTGAAGTCTTGACTGATAGAGCTCTTCATTTCCGTCATCCATCCCGCTGAAATCTTCAACCTCATCTGAGGACTTTGGGGCCTTTGTCCGCGGTTCCACACGCTTTGGTTTCTCATCAGGCAAAAACTCATCTTCGGACGAAGATTCTTGCCCTTCGGATTCCACATAGCTCGCAGAATCATCCTGGGCCTCCGACTGTTCCGATTCCTCCTTCTTAACCGGAGTGTCATCTCCCGGGGCTCCATGGTCTAATTTCCGACGCTTTTGTGCTCGGGAAGCAGAGGTTTGCTCCGGTATGTCCGACTCGGAAGTTTCGTCGAAGCTGAACCCTGGTCGCACAAGATTGCGGTGTGAGACAGCAGTTCGATTCTTCATATGCTCCAGTGCCTCCCTCTCGTCGCGTTCGTCCTCCGCATCAATGAGAGCATCCTGGAGGCTGGCAAGAGGACCATGGTTTGTGCCGGTGCTCATATTGGAAAGAGGGGTGATTTTGCCCGTGCGAATGAGATAATCGCGGCGAGATTCATTCGGCATGCGACCAGTCCCGGTGCTCTGCGAGCCGGTCTCTTGCTCCTGGTGCCTTTCATCCATCCGTTGCTGTATCTCCCTGAGGTCGTTCGATAATTCAGCATTACGCGCTTCAAACTTCTCGATTTCATTCTGCAGACGGACTCTCGCAGATGTGCCAATTGGTTGGGACAGACGCTGGTGCGATTTCAGAATTTGTGCTTCAAGCTTCCTGTGTACACTAGTGTAAGTATCCAGCAGTGATCCCGGGTTCGTGAACATACTGCTTCTCGGAAGTAGTTCGTTCTAATCTTTTCTTGTCTCGTTCATCCGCCTGCTCCATGAGCAGCTTGTCGGCCTATAGTACATCGGTATCAGTCGAACCAATGTGGAAGCAGCGGATATGTTATACCTGACGGGTTATATCTCTTTCGAGATCATCTTGGTTACGAACGTCGGCCTGCAGTTCTCGTAGCCGACTTGCCTCGTCGGTGCCCGCCGAGGGGGCTTGGCCCGCACCCGTCGCCTCAGGCAGATCTAGATCTGCGTCTGATTGTTTATTTTCGCGGATATCTTCCGTCGACCTGTTTGAGGCCGGGGTAATCTTCCCACCGTTCAGGCGCGCCTCATCCTTTCTATCTGAATCCATCTCGGATATCGAAGTGAGGATTCCGTAAATGTTAGTATATTGCCCCAAATGCGATAAATATTCGTTTCTATAACTAAATTCGAGTAAAAACCAGGCAGAGTATCAGACGCAAAGAAGCCTGGAGTGAATGAATCGAAAGAGTGGCTGGCAGTCAGGCCGGTGGCGTCACCGCGGCGTAGTTATGTTCTCGGCCAGAGATGAGAATCCGGGGCTTGTGAGCTGATCGAGCAACGAGTCGGCGTCTGCAGCATCTCCCATTCAGAATGTCTCACGCACGACAGCGGCCCGGCAAGGGAGAGTCTAAGATGCTGGATGGCTGAGGCGAAGACGGACATCTAGAAGGATGCGATCCCCGATAGGCATAATTCCGGCAGAAATCCTTCACCGACTGCAGCCCGGCCGACCGCCTTCGAGGTGGCAGCCTGGGAGCCTGGAGCCTGGAGAAAGTCTAGACGCCTGGGACGCCCGACAGCCTGTCAGCCTGACAGCCATAATGCCTTGGTGCCTTGGTGCCAGAGAGCCTGAGGGCCGGGCGTTAGTCATCCCTACGTAGCCTCCCACGTCACCGCGAGGTTGTGTTGTTGCCTCAGTTGGGCTGCTGAACTATGGAGGAGGTATGGTGAGCATGGCGACCTTACCTGCCTTACCTCCTCCCGCCCGTGTAATTTACTTTGTCCCACCGGGAGACCCGACGTGGTTGGGTGTTTCTTGCTGTTTGTTATCTAGTACTCCGTACGGAATAGCCTGGATTGCATTCGAGGTTTCCGCGGATACTGCTCCGGGGCGTCGCGTATGCCTGCAAACGGCAGTGATGATGTCCCAGATATCCCAGCTGTCCCCCGGAGACCATGGGAGGCCGTAAGAAAACGTAGCACAGAGCTCCAGTCCTCGCAATCCCCAGGAGTCGCGGGACTGACAGGATTCTTGTCCTTTGGCCGTTGTCTGGGCCCTGGAGGAACGGGCTTGTGCTGGGGTATGTGCCATGGACTACTCCGTACCCAAGGGGCGAATGTCGACCTTCCCAATGGAGGCCGATCGTCAAGAGGCTGGTCGAGAGGCAGGCAAGCGACTCAGACAGGCATCGAATAGGCTTCCCATCGGTGCAATGACTCAATTACTCGGCCTCATCTGCATGCCATGCACCGCGTACTGTGACAATATTGGTGCCTCCCACCGTGACGAGCGAGGGGCTAGAGACTGTAGAGACTAGAGAGTAGAGAGGCAGGGCACGGTGTTATTTAACGGGGCCGGGTCGAACGTCCCTCTCTACTAGCTTAGGTACCGACTGTGTACTCCGTACTACTTACTACACCGTGCTGGGAGAAAGAATCAATCGAGTCCCTTTCTCTGCCAAAAGAACCAACCGAGTCCGCCTCGATTCGCTGGCATCCGATCCGTCCGTCCCCCGTCCCTCCGGCCTCCCCCTGCCCTGTCCATTGACGGGCTCCCGGAAGGCCGAACAAGATCAGTCGCTGTCTGCTGAGATCTGCCTTATTGTCTGCAGACTGCAGAGGGTTCGACGTGGTCCGTGGGTGGCCCTTTCCCGGCACCATTCCAAGCCAGCCCCAAGCCAGCCCCAAGCCCCAACCCAACGGAGCAGCCTGAGGCTGCCAGTGCGCACTGCGCACTGCGCAGCGTCCGTCCGCGCCAGTCTCTCCACTCCTCCTCCACCAACTTCACCTCCCCTTCCCTCTCTTTCCCTCCTTCCCCTCCGCACTAGCTAGTCGCTCCCAGTGCCCATTCTCTGGTCCCCTCTGCCAGACCCCCGTCCCTCCCTGTGCACTGTATACTTCTGTCTGGATTCCCGGCCTCACGCGGGTTCCAACAGTCGTGCAGTCGCCGTCCACCGTCCCCCTCCCCTCTCCCAACCCCTTCGCGTGTCAGCTGCCGCATCATATTGGTTGCTGCGTCGCACCCGTCATTGTGGATTGCGACCGCCCACGCCCACTCCCCGTCCGTCCACTGGCCGCCTCCCCCTCGTCATTGAGCCCTCCTCACCAGAACAGCCTCGCCTTCGGATGATGAGGCTCGACACTCCTTCAGTCTAACTTCAATTCCTCCCTGTCGCCTGCCCGATTTTCGAATTGCACACTACCACGGTGAGCAGGTGTCCCGCGTCATCTCCGCCTGATTGCGCTACGTGCGTCTGCCGTCCCCGCTGCTATCTAACCCCCGATCGAGGTGCATGTGCGCTGTCGACGTGATAAATGATCATCATATTTCCGATCGGATCTCCCACTATCATCTGAGACACGTCGTGACGAGGAAAGAGGGGAAATGGATTCCCAGTGGCAGCCATACCAGGATCCCTTAATGGGCCATCCCGCGCAGTTCAACAACGGGTTGACGTCGTCTAATCCACAACAGCTAGCCTCAAAATACGGCGGCCAGCCACAACACTCCCAGCCGCCGGTGGGATACACCTACGAGCCCTTCCAGTCCCCCAGCACCACGGCCAAGCCTCCTTCGATCGGTGCTGCCTCCAAAACCGTCTCGATGGCGTCCTCTCCCGCTGCGACGCCACGTAGTCGGGATTATGTCACCGATGCAGACACCACGATGGAGGATGCGGATCCGTACAACCGGGCCAAGTACTCCACGAGACAAACCCACCACAGCAGCCGGCCATCCTCGCAGCATTTCCCTACTGAAGAGTCGTCCGCCGCTCGCAGATATTCTCCCATGAACGTCTTGTCCCCCTCCTTGTCGTTTAATGCGAGCCCGGGCAAGTCGCATAACTCGTACGCTTTTCCGCCCGGGCCCAACCAACCTCGACGGTCGCCGACAAGAACCTCGACCTATGCCTCGCCCCCCCAGGCGTACCAGTCCCCGCCTTGTGAGTATCCTTTTACCTGGATAGACAATCACAAGCACCACCACTGACTTCTTCTGTGGTAGCCGGCTCCCGGCCTCCTAGACTCCCCCCTCTGCAGCCCACGGACATAGGTCCCGACCAGTTCTACCCGCCCTCCGCCGGCTTCCAGCTTAATGCACCATTCACACAAGATGGGAGGTCCCCTCGGTCAGCGTCTATATCCGGTGGAAGTCATCAACCAGGTCGAGGCCCGATACCGAAGTTCCAAAAGATCAAGTCGGTTCAAGAACTTCACCCCCGCATGAATGTGCAGCCAGCGTACAGGCGTGCCAACCCTGAAGGTGGCTTTATCAGCGTAAGTGTGCAAGGGCTCCGACACGCAACCGGGCACGGACTGACACCCTCATGCAGCCTCTTCACGCCTTGACAACCCACCTTCCGTCCACTTACCGGATATGCAATCCGGGCTTCAACTACGAATCGTCAAGAAACCCCAGACGGGTCCTTACAAAGCCCAGTAAGGGCATGAAGAATGACGGCTTTGATAACGAGGACAGCGACTACATTCTGTATGTCAACGATATATTGGGCAGTGAAGAAGCAGGTCACAAGTGAGTCAACCCACGAACGACAAACAACCTTTCATGGTTCTTCATTCGTTATACTTTTCTTGCCCGTGTGTACTAAACATCTCCTAGAAACCGCTATCTTATCCTGGATGTGCTGGGTCAAGGAACTTTCGGGCAAGTCGTAAAGTGCCAGAACCTGAAAACACAGGAGGTTGTAGCTGTCAAGGTCATCAAGAACAAGACCGCCTACTTCAACCAGAGTATGATGGAGGTGTCTGTTTTGGATCTGGTACGTTCTTTCTGAATGCTTCCCTCTGGACCTTTGCTCATTTTTTTTTCGCAGCTCAACAGCAGATATGATAAGAACGATGACCACCATTTGCTTCGGCTGAAAGACACGTTCATCCACAAGCAACACCTGTGCTTGGTGTTCGAATTGTTGAGCGTCAATCTCTACGAGTTGATCAAACAGAATCAATTCCGCGGGTTGAGTACGACATTGGTGCGCGTATTTGCTCAGCAACTGTTGAACGCTTTGAGCCTCTTGAACAAAGCACACTTGATCCACTGCGATCTCAAACCCGAGAACATACTGTTGAAAAAGTGAGTCAAGTAGCTGCTGCGGACGATCCGAATATTGACGTCTTCTACCAGTCTCGAGAGCCCCATTATCAAGGTCATTGATTTTGGATCAGCATGCGATGAAAGACAGACTGTCTACACGTACATCCAGTCTAGGTTCTACCGCTCGCCAGAAGTCCTTCTTGGCCTGCCGTACGTCTATCCCTTGCCTCGTCCCTGCCACGCTTCCCCACGCCGGTCTGACTCTTTGTAGGTACTCGTCTGCGATAGACATGTGGTCACTAGGTTGTATTGTCGTCGAGCTCTTCCTCGGCCTGCCCTTGTTCCCCGGGTCCTCCGAATACAACCAAGTCTGCCGTATTGTGGAAATGCTAGGTCTACCTCCGACATGGATGCTAGAGATGGGCAAACAGTCCGGCGAATTTTTCGAGAAGATCCAGGATGAGTTCGGGCGGAAAACATATCGTTTGAAGAGTTTGGAACAGTACTCGCGCGAGCATAACACGAAGGAGCAACCAAGCAAGAAGTACTTCCAGGCGTCGACATTGGAAGATATCATCCGCAGCTACCCAATGCCTAGGAAGAACATGAAGCAGGCGGAAGTTGAACGAGGTTGGTAACACCTGATCTATTGCGTGTGCTTGCTAACAGTCATGGCCAGAACTGAACAACCGAGTGGCTTTCATTGACTTCGTTCGTGGCTTGTTGACGATCAACCCCCTCGAGCGTTGGTCGCCACAGCAGGCCAAACTGCATCCCTTTATCACTCAACAAAAGTTCACGGGACCCTTTGTGCCCCCAATGAATCTCAAGTACTCGTCGCTCAACAAGACTGTGGCTCCTGGGATTCAGCAGCAGCAGCAAGCCGAAGCCGCCAGTAAACAGCGGGCGGCGCAAGCAGCCCATGCCCAGTCGGCGGCCGCACAGAACGCTTATAACATGCAACTGAACCAGTACCACGCACCTGCACATGTTCAGCCACCTCCCATGTACAATGGGATGTTCACTGGTCATCAACAGGGTGCTCCCCCGCCGTACCCCACCCAGCCGCCAGCCTATGGCCATCAGATGAACCTTATACCTGGCCAGATGCCCCAAGCGCAGTACGCGCCGTCCCAGAGCCTTTATGCACAAGCAACAACCAGAGCTGGCCGACAGCGCGCATCCACCATGGACCCTCAGGGTGGAGGCATCCCGCCGACCATCCAGCGTGTGGCCAGCCATCTCGATCCCAATGCCCCGATTCGGCTCCAGCCCAGCCCTGCGTACTACCCGCCTCCTCCAGACGGGTATGTGGACGGCAGTCCGGCTAACCAGAGGCGACGGGGAAGCCGTGCGGGCGGCACAAGGAACCGCGATTTCATCCGGACCCTGGAAGATGGTGTGCTTGGAGGCGAGGGCTTCATGGGCCAGAACCAGTGGCATTGAGTGTCTGCATGTCAGGAGCAGGTTGATAGCACCTGAAGGTACATCAGCCTTACGGATAAGCCATTTTTTGTTACGGGCAAGTGCGTACTCCCGGTGCGTTTATCGCCAGGAGGTAGACGCAGAGCTGTTCCAGATTATCCTCTTTTGCCTGGTATTTGGAGCCGTGGTCGATTCACTCCCCCGTGTCTTTAATATCAGCTTTGCCGAGGCCCGATTCGGCGCCTGATCCGGATGAGTGATGCTTTCAAGATAACCTGCAACGTCCCCCGCCTGCTTTGTTGGTAGGCCCAGGAGGGAACCGATTCCTCCGCCCAGCAGGTCGCAGAACTCCCGGGGAGGAGATATAATTAAACATCCGCCCTCCGCGGTGGCGGCGAGCACGGGTGGCCTTCCACCCTTGCTTTCGCATCACCCGACGGGGGATTCGGAGCTCCTTTTCCTATAGTCGAGCGCTTTAGTGTTCCCGATGCTCATCCATCGTCGCCTCTCTTTCTTCCGCGTCAATTCTCCTCGGTTCATGTATGTGGCTGTTTTTTTCGGCATAGCCAGGAGTACTTGGAAAGATCGCGATTTATGTTGATTCATTGAATTTCATCCCCTCTAGTGAAGATTTGCACGGAAATGCCGCTCTGTTATGCGCTATGCGAGATCTGCCCTTTCTTCCGCGCCGTCCCTTCTTGTTCGATTAAAAGAGAATCATGCTTGTAACTTGGATATTGGATATTAAAATATGAAATACGAGGGCTGGCTCAGATGGACACCGGGGCTCGTCGCGGCCGCGTCTTTGTCCCGGGAGTATAGTAGAACGCCACCACTGCCACCACCCGAGTTGGTGGGGGGAGGGGGAAGCAGTGGTCGTTGCGTAGGGCCGTACAGACGCCGTCCAGGCTCCAGGCTCCAGGTTCGCGATCTCCGCATCTTGAATAATGGAGCCCAAGACGGAGGAGACGCCAGTCTGGAGCACGGGCGGGCGCGGAAGGCTGTCGAACTACCTGATGCGGTTAGGCGCGGACTCGCTTAAATTTCGTGTGTGGCTCGCGCCGCCCAACCTCTGCGGCTCGGAACCCTCACAACGCATTTTCCCTCCAAGCAAAAGAGCAGGTCGATCGGCTCTCAGGGATTCCACCGCTTGTCCCTTCACCCCCGTGTTTACCCCCCCGCGCCGACAGAGACGGCCCAACTTCGAATTTCCGCGACTTTCCCGGCCCCCAGCGTCAAAAGACACCCGCAAACATGTCGCGTTTCTTCTACGGTGGCGGTAGCGACAGCGACAGCGAGAGCAGCTCGTCCGATGAGGAGCTCTACAGCGACCGCGAGGAGGCGGAGGAGCAGTCCGAGGAGGAGTCCAGCGAGGACGATGACTCGGAGGCCGAGTCCTCCGATGAGGAGGATGGCAAGACCGGAGCCAACCGTTTCATGAAGAACGCTTCGGAAAGCGAAGAGAGCGAGGATGAGGAACGCGTAACGGTCGTCAAGAGTGCCAAGGACAAGCGGCTGGATGAGCTCGAAAGCACCGTCAAGTTGATCGAAAACGCCGAGAAGATCAACGACTGGGCGGTCATCTCGACAGGTGCGTTGGCCCGGGGTGAACTGATGGGGGATTTCCATCGCGGGGTCGAGAGGGATGTGTTGTGATACTGACCTGGGACTCTAGAGTTCGACAAGCTGAACCGTCAGATCGTCAAGGTCGCCCAGGCCGGCCCTACCCCGAGAATCTACGTCAAGACCGTTGCGGACCTGGAGGAACTCGTCAACGAGACCGTCGCCAAGCAGAAGTCGAGCAACAAGAAGATGAACGCCAGCAACGCCAAGGGATTCAACGCCGTCAAGCAGCGTATCAAGAAGAACAACAAGGACTACGCCGCCCAGATCGAGAAGTACAAGCAGAACAAGGATGGCTACATGGACGCCAAGGAGGAAGTCGTCCGTCCCGCCGCTGCCGCTGCCCCTCGCCTGACCACCAAGATCGAGCGTGTCGAAGCCCCCGTCCTCGAGGCCGGTGCCGATGATGGCTTCGCGACCGTCGGCCGTGGTGGCAAGACCCTCCAGTACACCCCCGAGAGCATCCTGAAGCACCTCCGTGTTATCGTCGAGTCCCGCGGAAAGAAGAACACCGACCGTCTCGAGCAGATTCGCACGATGGAGAAGCTTCTGGAGGTCTCCCAGACCCCCTACCAGCGCATCCGCGTCTACCTCACCCTCATCTCCACTCGCTTCGATCTCACCTCCTCGTCCACCAGCAACTACATGGCCGTCGACCAGTGGAAGCTCGCTGAGCAGGAGTTCGCTACTCTCCTGTCCGTTCTCGAGAACAATCGCGACCACGTCGTGACGGAGGGTGCTGAGGAGTGGGAGGACGATGAGAAGCAGCCCACGGTTGTCCCCGGCGAGGTTCTTCACATTTCCGGCAGCATTGTCTCGTACGTTGAGAGACTGGACGATGAGCTTACCCGCTCCCTGCAGCACATCGACCCCCACACTGCCGAGTACATTGACCGTTTGAGCGACGAGAAGCAGCTGTACACCAACCTTGTGCGCACCCAGACCTACGTCGAGGGTCTCACCCAGGCCGAGAAGAGCGACCCCAGACAGGACAGCCTGAACCGGGTGGTCATGCGCAGACTCGAGCACATCTACTTCAAGCCCTCCCAGGTCGTCACCATCCTGGAGGAGGCCACCTGGAAGGCTCTTCCCTCGGAGCTGGACACCAAGATCACCCCCCGTGCCAACACGGGCGATGTGACCAACCTGGTGCAGGTCCTGTGCAACTACCTGTTCAAGCACAGCGATGGTATCATCCGGGCCCGTGCCATGCTGAGCCAGATCTACTTCCTCGCTCTCCACGACCAGTACTACCGCTCTCGTGACCTGATGCTCATGTCCCACCTTACGGAGAACATCTCCAACTTCGACGTCAGCACCCAGATCCTCTTCAACCGCACTCTCGTTCAGATTGGTCTGTGTGCCTTCCGCGCCGGTCTGGTCTACGAGGCCCAGATCACCCTCTCCGAGGTCTGCGGCAGCGGCCGTCAAAAAGAGCTGTTGGCCCAGGGTATCATCCTCCAGCGCTACTCCACCGTCTCCCCCGAGCAGGAGCGTCTTGAGCGCCAGCGCCAGCTGCCCTTCCACATGCACATCAACCTGGAGCTCCTCGAGTGCATCTACCTGACGTCGAGCATGTTCCTTGAGGTTCCCCTCATGGCCCAGACCTCGTCCTCCCCCGAAATGAAGCGCCGCATCATCTCCAAGACCTTCCGTCGTATGCTGGACTACAACGAGCGCCAGGTCTTCACCGGTCCCGCCGAGAACACCCGTGATGGCGTCATCATGAGTGCCAAGTTCCTTGCCGCCGGTGACTGGAAGAAGGCCGCGGAGATGCTCAACTCGATCAAGATCTGGGATCTGATGCCCCAGCCCGACAAGATCAAGGAGATGCTGTCCCAGCAGATCCAGGAGGAGGGCTTGAGAACCTACCTCTTCACCTACGCCCCCTTCTACGACAGTCTCTCCCTCACCTCCCTGGCCACCATGTTCGAGCTCCCCGAGAAGAAGATCCAGGCCATCATCAGCCGTATGATCTCGCACGAGGAGCTGGCTGCTGCTCTCGACCAGGTCAACGACGCCATCGTCTTCCGCAAGGGCGTCGAGCTGTCGCGCCTCCAGTCCCAGATTGTCACTCTCGCCGACAAGTCGATGAACCTGCTGGAGTCCAACGAGAAGACTCTGGAGCAGCGCACCCAGGGCATGGCCAACGCCTTCCAGCGCGATCAGGGCGCCGGCGCCCGTGGTGGCCGTGGTCGCGGAGGCGGCGGCCAAGCGCGTGGCGGACCCAGATTCCCCGGGGGCCAACAAGGCCGTCGGCCGGGTGGCCAGCAGTTCGGCGGCGGTGCATTGGGCGGAGCGATCAAGGCATAAAAATGATTCGTAATGGCATTGATTTCTTTTTATGGTTCTAATGCTCCTTCTGAAATTCCCCGCGTATGATTCCATGTGCTCATCCCCCATGGTCATTGATTTGTGGCCGGGCGACTTCTTCGGCCCGTTTCTAAAGTTTTCTGTCATGCATATCGTACTTTACACTATTCGCAGATGAATATTACGTTTGGAATGAACGAGGGAACCGGCCCAGATGCGTTGGATGCGATGTCTGTGGAGGGTATAGAGTAGCTATGTGACATATGACGCTAAAGTAAATGCATGAACGACATTATACATTTCTCTCCCTTGGCCATCATGATGCCAATATTCCGAGACCGCTGGAGAGCACCGGACCCATCTCAGTGGCTGATCATATATATATATTTGGGGTGCGGAGGTCTCGACCAGCGTCCGTCCGACCCACCCCCAAGGCCACCGGGTGACGTGCTATATATATCCAGGGCCGGTGAGCAGTAGACCGAGACTATGCCCACCCATATCCGGATGGGTTCACCCTCGGGATTCGACCCGGGCCATCAACCCAGCCCATATATCACTCTCCACATACCAGAGCAGAAAAAGTCCTATCTTACGCCCAACTCCAACCTCACCCACTATCATCGAGCAGATTCTGCGGCGACCAATACTCATTCTCCTCGCCCTGGGCATCCAACCAGACCAGCCCATCAGCGACGAGATCATCGATGACCGTCTGCGCGCGCGCCCTCTCCCACGTGAGATTCGCCTGCAGCATGGACATGCTCACGTAGCCCAGGATCTGGATGACCTCAAGCACGGTGGCCTGATCCGTGTTAAGTTCCTTGGGCACCGACCGGATGTACTGTTTGCTGCCGACCCGGACGATGCTGAATCCGGACCCGAGCGGTTCGAGACTTTTGACGGCGCGGAGGACATCGTCACTATACATTTGACAGGGGGTTAGTCTGTGTTGTATGTATGGTTGTGAACTGAGGGTAAGGTGGTCCATGTATGCATGCATACATATAGGTAGGTATACATACTCAGTAACCTCAAGCCCACTCCCAATAGCCTTCCCCTTCCCGACGCGTTTCCGACACTCCTCGACCCCAATCAACCCGCCGTTATCGCCACGCGTGGCGCGACACAGCTCGACGACCCGCACTGCCATCTCGAAGTAGAAGTCGTTCATGTCCCCGCCCATGATCTGCGTCCAGAAGCTGCCGATCTCGCCGAGCCCTTTCCGCGCGTTCTTCCCCTTCACGTTGCTGGCCGCTAGCGGGTCGACCCCGATGGCGTTGCACATGCGCGCGAACTCAGCGCGGAAGGCCGGGTTCGATTTGATCGTCGAGCTGTGTTCGAGGGCGAAGGTGTGCAGGAGGGACTGGAAGACGGAGAGCTGGGTCTGGAGTGACGAGGCGTGCGTGGAGCGCAGGGTGGCGCCGTGGTTCGCGAAGGATTGGGTGGCTTGGGTGCGGTTGGCGAAGGCGCCGAGGCCGACGCCGCGGCGGGTGGCCATGTTGGGATGGGGATGTTGCCGAGGGGAGTGCAGTCAGAAGGAGGGAGGGCGTGGGGTGGGGTGGGGTGAGGTGGTGAGGGGGATGGGGGTGGTTATCACGGTCCGTATCAGGCATGGGGTCACGGGCCTGGGCTTATCGGAGAGGGGGTCAGGTGATGAGCAAGTGCCCTGAGACGATAAGGGCTGAGCCTAGCCGAACGGAGCATAGCGGGCCTTGGCTCGGGGCTAGATGATTCGGGGCTAGCGTGGGGATCCACCCACACAACCCATTTTTCTTCGCCGGCGAACTTCTTCTTCTTCCTTCTTGATCTTCTTCCAGTACGACAGCCTTCGCCAATCGCCCAACTCGCGAACTCTACGGACCGTCACAATGGCCTCCACCGCTGCGTGAGTGTTCCCTTGGGACTGATTCGCACACGAGCCGTAAGGTTCAGATATAGTCGTCCTTATTCTCGCTGGAGATGCTGCGATCTGAAATGGTCGCTGAGCACCAGCTCGATTTTTCCCGCGACCCGATCTCTCCCCCTGAGCCAACCGCCTAAGAATATGTGATGGGAACATGAGGATGGGATTGAGATTCGGGTCTGGGGTGTTGAGGTTGAAGACTTTTGTCTCTTCTCCTTAAAAAGGATTGTTGTGAGCTATCGTCGCCTGTGCTGTGTTCTTCTTTCCTCTCCTAGGGGAGGGAGGGGGCCAGGGCAGAGACGAAAAACCTCAACATCTCTTCCCGAGCGTTCTGCTTGGGGTCTTGTCGGCTGAGGAAATTTCACTCTGCTATTGTGTCAACTGGGACGAAAAACCGTGCTGGAATATGCCGGAGGAGTAGCCCTGACCAATACTGGCGAGTGAAAATTCTACCTCACCGATCAAATCCATGTCGTCGAGTGCTTTACCATTTGCCTTCAGTCTGAGAATGTGGCACTATAGCTGCAATTCTTACACTCGGCGAAACTGTCCTGCTTCTAGTAGCTATGGACAAGTCAAACTGACCCCCCACAGCACCATCCCCACCAAGGAGCAGGTCCTCGTCCCCGAGACCCTCCTCAAGAAGCGCAAGTCTCAGGAGCAGGCTCGTGCTGTCGCCCGTGAGGAGGCTGAGAAGAAGAAGGCCGTAAGTGTTCACCACTTTTTTTCACTTTTCCCTTTCCTTCAGTGATGACAACAACCATACACGCGACTAGACTACGGTCAATGCTGTCGCTTCGTTAACCATCTTTCGGGGCTGATATTGAAGCTACCCATGACACTTTGTTTTGCACATGTCATTCCGAAGACTACTCGCTAACAGTCTTTTTCAGGCCAACAAGGAGAAGCGCACCGTCATCTTCAAGCGTGCCGAGTCCTACGTCAAGGAGTACCGCGATGCTGAGCGCGAGAAGATCCGCCTTGCTCGCGTTGCCCGCAAGGACGGTAACTTCTACGTCGCTGACGAGCCCAAGCTTGTCTTCGTCATCCGTATCAAGGGGTATGCTTCCATCCACCGCCCTTCTTCAAACATCTATGCTAATCCTCCTCCAGTATCAACAAGATCCCTCCCCAGCCCCGTAAGATCCTGCAGCTTCTCCGTCTGCTCCAGATCAACAACGGTACCTTCGTGCGCCTCACCAAGGCCACCCAGGAGATGTTGACCATCATCAACCCCTACATCGCCTACGGTTACCCCAACCTCAAGTCCGTCCGTGAGCTCGTCTACAAGCGCGGTTACGGCAAGGTCGACAAGCAGCGCACTCCCCTCACCGACAACCAGATCATCGAGGAGCACCTCGGCAAGTACGGCATCGTCTGCATGGAGGATCTGATCCACGAGCTGTACACCGTCGGCCCCAACTTCAAGCAGGTCAACAACTTCCTGTGGCCCTTCAAGCTCTCCAACCCCACCGGTGGCTTCCACACCCGCAAGTTCAAGCACTTCATCGAGGGTGGTGACTACGGTAACCGTGAGGAGAACATCAACGGCCTCATCCGCCAGATGAACTAGATTCTTTCGTCTATGTTCGTTCCAAACAAAAAATGGTGATGGCTGTCCGTACCGGTTGTAATTAGGGTCCAAACCTTCTTTTTGATTTATTTTTATTTTTGCTCGGTTAGCGGGCGGGTTACTGGTCAACAAATCTGGGTATAATTAAAAAGAAGCCTCTTTACAACCTAAACTCGTACCTTGTCTGTAGTACTGTATACCGTTTCATCTTGTAGCTCTATTGATCTTGCGAGTCGGCCTTACCATATTGTCCGTTCACCATATTGTCCGACTTGACCCCTTGTGTCCTGTTCCCCCCCTCCCGAGGCTCCTCCAGAGTACACTGTAGAGTCCCTCCTGTGCCCAAAGTGCTCCCACTCGAAGCAGCAGACTCGCCATCCCCTTGTACTCCCCGCTATCGATGAATAAATTCTAGAAAATGTAGACATCCAGCTAACTAGCTACCTCATCCCTATCCCATCTCATCATCCAACACTCAACAATCCCACCAATAAACAAGCCCGCAAAGATACCTTCCCCCATCCCACAACTTGATTCCCACCAAAAAGACGGAGTCGGGGTAGGTACGGGATATATATCCGCGCATGAACCCAGCCACATTTCTCCCCAGTTACAAGAAGCGCACCACCACAACACACTTACTACTTACTATGAGGTACTTTGCAAGGGGATCGCGTCGGCCCTGGAAGCGGGAGGCCGCTGGGATCATGTGTCCGCGGCATGACGGCGGGGGTTCTGCTGGATTGCCAGGTTGCTCCTTCCTTCTTTGTTCTCTGGCATGGGATGAAGCAATCCGCGAGTCACGGTGTTGCGCCGTGCCGGGGAAGCATGGCTGTCTGTCAGCAGTCAGCAGTCAGCAGTCAGCACAGCCTCACCCCATCCAAGGCTGGGCATAGTACCCCTCCCAATCCTGCGCGGCGATCCGGCACCATCCCACGATGTTCCCTACCTTACTACCTGGTAGTAGAAGAAATAATTGATAATTGATATTTTATATACACAACCCCCCAAGACCACTCAGCTGGAAATATAACAATATTTCTTATCGCATGTCAAAGAGCAAAACACTGTATAAATTTGTTCGCATCTTAATCCGATTTTGGAGCCGTCGGGATGAAGGCGGGTTTTACTAGAAATTAGTACAATGAACATCTTTTGAAATATAAAATTAAGAATTTATTCCGCTGTTGATATCGGAGCTGGGGTTCTCGTAATAGAGTTTGAAAAAATCAAATACCCTGTGTTTTTAATTGTGAGGCCCTCAAAGCTGTCTAAATCGGCCTCAGCCAGCCAAATTTCTCCGCGTGGCGGATAGTATGGTATGGCATGGACTTACAGCTCGCTCGCTGGATAGACGGAGAGTAGGTATATCTTAGAGAGGGGGCTGACTGATGGGGTTACAGCAGTACCATATCTAGATAGCAGTTGAGTATGCCAAAAAAAAAAAAAAAAAAAAAAAGAAAGGTTAGACATCTTAGTCTTTGTAGCCAAATAGTTAAACCCTAACCCTATTCAGTCTGTAACGTTCACCTATAGTAACTAGTAGGCTAACTAATATTCACTAGACCAATAAGAAACAGTAAGACTGCTTATATCGTAGTCCTCTTCGATGCCCTTGTCAACTTTCTCGAGCAATGTTTCTTGTCTTGGATGTTGCATTAGATGCCGAAAAAGAAAATCCCCCCATCTTGTCGACGCTGGAAGCCATGGCTGGGAGAGTCCTGGCAGAAATGCCCCCGGGTGCTACAGAGAAGGAAGAGCTGGCTCTGTACGGTATTCGAGAGCCATTGGGTTTTTGGGGGCCAAGAGATTATTTGCCAGAACATTTAATAAGGTGTTACAAAAGATAGTGTCCTACGAATCGCTGGAAATGCAATGGGGTTTATAGGATGCATAGGTATTCAAGAGCAAAAGATCACATTTGGTCCAACATCAGGCAGGTTCCGACTGGAAAGTACCATAAAGACTGTTAGTATCTATCCCCTGCGTCTGCCTAAAGCCGTCCCGCCAGTCGGGTTCGTAGAAAGATGAGCGTACTATCTTCCCCCCAAAAAGTCCATCCCGCTCGCACAGCCTCTGCCCATTCCCAGAGATTTGGGTTTTCAGGATCGGGTGACTCGAGATCCACACCCTCTTTGGCAAGCAGCAGCTCAACCATGTCCGTGAACCCCATAAACACTGCTCTTGCTAGAGCCGTGTATCCATGAGAGTCCCTGCAGTTAAGGTCGATCCCTTCTACACCAAGCAGCAGCTCAACCACATCCTTGCGCCTTGTAGTCACTGCTGCTATCAGAGTCGTCCATCCGACAATGTACTTGCAATTAGGGTCGATCTCTTCTTCCACAGCAAGCAGCAATTTGACTACTTCTATGGATCCAAAATTTGCTGCCATGTACAATGGAGACTTCCCAACACTATTTTGGGCATTAGGACAGGCGCCCGCGTGAAGAAGTAACTCGACCACTTTCGCTCGTCCACGACTGGCCGCCCTCATGAGAGGGGTGGCCCGCAGTCTAATTTCTTTGTCGCATATAAAGGGCCGGATAGATCCGGACGCTCGCCTTAAGGAGTAGAGATTTAATATGACATCGAATCTTATAAACTGAGAACTTGACAGGTGAACACAAATGCCTTTGCTGGTTGAAATAGTAGCGGTAAACTTCTGTGCAGGCGCCAAGTGGACTAACCTGCTTTAGATTCTCAATAAGGCGAGTGCCGTTTCGCATTTACATAATATCAACATATGTCTTTCAAGTTTTGTTTCACAGGAGCATTATTGGAGGGTTAATGGGGATAATCTGCTTTGGATGGGTACGTTGAGAAAAAGGCCCTGGGAGCTGGCCACTACAGCGGCCAAGTTCCCCAGCATCCCGATGTAGGTTCCAATATTATCTTATTTGATCCATTAATTTGATTGTTGTTCAATTGTGTTCGAACTCTATGACAGAGAAAAGCGGCATACAGCCATGGAATTGGGTGGTAGCTTGCTTGCTTCAAGGTCTGAAGCTATGAAGAAGGCCTGCATACCCTGTGTGTGAGTGGGCGGTTAAGCCCTACATCCATTCACCAGCAGGTACAGCACTCAAACCCTTGAACAAAGTGGTTTATTTTTCAACCGCAAAAGAATCCGACTAAGGGAATTCGAGACACATGTCAAGTTACACAGTCAAATGTGAAAGCACATGGCTGCGGAACAGGTAACCGATAGAAATGGATTATTATTATTACTTCAGTCTGCCCTGCAGACACATCTAATATACCTCATCATCACAGAGGAAAGAAGCAGTTTATATACAGCGAACAAGCAATCCAAAAAAAAAAAAAAAAAAAAAAAACAGAGCAACAGCAATCCTACACCATCTCCGAAGACGATTCCTTCTTCTCCGCACCCTCTCTCCAAACAACAACAACAACCATACAGCCAACCCCCAAAGAACACAGAACCGCCAGAACAGCCATACCCAATACTTGACACAGCCACAGGCGAGACAACCGTATCAACAGCCGCAAGGATATTCCGCACGAAGTTCAAATCCGCCACGACCGAAGCGCCGGCTCCCGGCCTGACATCCACAAGGAAGGGCATGATGGTCGACGTAATCATCATCAGGCCCAACCCAAAGAGAAAAGCGCCCACCAAGGGCGCAAGCCAGAAGACTTGTCGCTCGACCAACCAGCCGTAGAGGAGCAAGCCCAGCGGAACAAACCCCACCCCGTACCACACGGTCTGGAGCCTTGCGACGGGGTTGATCAGCCCGTCGTGCGTCTGCTGGTATTGGCGCAACTTGGCGTCGCTGAGGCGTCCGCCGGCCACGCTGCCGATCGCGTACCCGAGGCAGTTGCTGATGTAGCAGAGTCCGACTTCGATGGAGGAGAAGTGGTACGGGGGTGCGGAGTATGCGTATGGGAGGGTGGTGTTGAAGCAGTATAGGCTGGCGAAGCAGATGCTGACGTGGGATACGGAGAGGGCGATTGAGGGGACGAACAGGAGTTTGAGCTTGGGTAGTGGAGCGGCGGCATCGCGTTGGAGTTTTTGAAGCCACTAGGATGGCGATGGTTCGGGGGTGGTTTCGGTCGATGGCTTGACTAGAGTCTCGGGTAAAGCGAGTAAGATGAGAATCGTGGTGGCGAAGGTGAAGATGGCCATGAAGTACAGGGTTGCTCGCCATCCGAGCCATATTTGGAGCGCGCCTCCTATTATTGGGGCGATCAGAGGAGGCCCGATCAGGGTCCCCAAATAGAACCCCCCGAGGGCAGATCCACGTTCGGTTGGGAGATAGATATCGCCGATGACTCCGGCCCCGACACTCTGAGCCGACGAGCAGCCCAGTGCCTCGGTCAATCGAAAGACAATAATCAGCGGTAGTGAGTTTGCGACTGCACAGATGATGACGGCAATGGCAGAGATGAGGAAGCTGGCCACCAGCACCGGTCGACGTCCGTATTCCTGGCTCCACGAGCTCCACCATAACGGGGCAATGGCGAGACCGATCAGAAAGACGGTTGTCGTCAGAGCCACCTGGGAATCCGTGGGATGGAAGTGGTCCGCCAGGGTGGTGAAGGACGGGAAACGAATGCAGGAAGCAAATGGCGCCGTGAATGCCGACAGGGTGATGATCACAACGATGCTTTTCTTTTGCCAGGGTGAGTGCGACTTTGGATCTTCGTGCCGCTGGGCAAAACAGAAGCGATCAAACCACGACGGTCGGTTTGTCGAAGGAATATTGTCGACAGACTTGGATTTCGATTCCGCCATGATAGTATATGAGACTCGACAGTAGTGGACGATCGCTGTCAGGAATTGGCTTTGTATGGAGATGTCAGACACATACCGCGTGTCTATTATATAGACGGATGTTAGGGCTAGCTGAGCCTATTCGCGGAAAATCGGGACTTCGGGACTTCGGGAATAGCCTTATCTTGGTACGCCCTATGCAGTGAGAAATCCCCGAGCAGGATGGAATAGAGGGCGAGTCCGCTTGTGATTACGATGCAGGCGAGGAAAAAGCCGACTACCACCATCCAGCGGGTCGCACTTCCGGCCTGGTACCAGCGCTGACGAGGGCGTAGATAGTCCGGGTAGGGTTCCATGCTGGGCGGGCCGAGATCCCTGAGGAGGTGGCTCTCTGGCAAAGCATCGAGGGGTTCTTTGGCTGATGAAGTGGCGCGCAGAGTCCAGGGCTGGGGGCCTCGGCTCATGTCGGCGTGGGAGAGGAGGCATCGACCGCGGGTGGTCGGGATCAGGACGCGCCAGAAACGAGGCCACAGCGTCGCCGACCGTCAACATTATGTCTGTTCGCTTCACCCGGGCAGTCAGTGCCATGCAAATCACTTTGGCGAGATTGCATAGAATCACGGCGATGGCGATTGGGGGACTGAAGAAGAGCTGACAGCGCTGGTTCTCGGTTGCAACCATGCACGAGGATACAGGAACGTCTGGGAGGTCCTTGGGGCAATGCCACCACTGCGCCCGTTTCTCTCATGGGTGGGATGCCCCCTTGCTTGTCCCTGCGGCATGTACCTGGAGTGATGCTAGTCTAGAAGGAGCTCGTTGTGCGAGCCTGCTTGGCAAGGCTGAGCCCTGATCCCCTAGGGAGTCCTTGATTCTGGATTCCTATCTTATGTCTTAGTTCAGTCAGTGGAAGCGAACCATGATAAAAGGAGAGCCGTCAGCGCTATCTCCCGTCCGCTGGAACCACTTCAACTCGTCGTCCAATGATACCACCCTCGCTAATTCTACATCCGCCTGTACCACTAGCTCCTCCTCACCCACCCCCTTCTCCTCCTTGTCTGCTTCTTCGTGTCATGACACCGCCATAGGGGCGGGAGTGGGTGTGCCTTTGGGGGCGATTGCTCTCGCGCGTCGATCCTATGGGCCGTGTTCGAAACGACGGCGGGCCACGGTAAAAAGGGTCTCGGAAGCTGGATTGGCCGCGCCCAACAGCCAGTTTGCACCGATGGATTTCAGACAGCCCCTTGGAAACATCTGCAGCCGGGTGGGCTAGTAGCCACTGAACTAGATGGGAGCAGAAACCCGTCGGAACTAGATAGATACCCGCTAGAGAACATGATTCACACATGGTAACTACTTATATTTATAGTGGCTAGATATTCTCATAGAATCGAGGGACTTTCTCGTGGTTGTCAAACCGAAACGACGGGATATGATGACGTGCTTTTTACTTGACGGCGCTTCGAAACGTTCTGGTTGGCTTGATTCTCTTCAAGAAGCAGAAGTGTAGAGATGGCCTATAGCGATTAACTCACGATTTATAAACTTGACAAAATTCGAGGAAAACAGACGAGAACTGGCATTTTTAGCAAGGATTACGCATATCGCATGTAGATGCTTACCTTAGCGACATCACAGAATCAGGAATTAAACCCGGAGATGGTGACATTGCATATCTATGTAAATCAGTTCAAGGAGTTGCGAAAGGAAGGGGACGAGAGGGGGAAGGGGGAAGCTTGTGGAGTGGAAAGCTGAACTGAATGAATCCAACTCATTGGGCGATGAATGTTGGGATTTGAGATACTGGAAGCGTTGCCTCCATTGGCCTAGATTCTGTCATGACCGGACGAAAGCTGGCCGTGGTGGGATCTTTCCAGGCGTTCTTATAGCTCAGCCGGAGAGGATTGACAATGTGTCTTGATCGCGTGATGGAGCTCTTGCAGGTCATTTATGAAAGGGTTAAAGTTATCAGGATAGAGGCAAGCCTTGATAACAGTCGTCAATCCTACAAAAGTCTCCAACCCATCCTACTTTGTTGTGTTGAACACTTCATCGGCAGCAATGTGGTCCGCATTGACAGTTGGATTTCCATCGGGGTCGGAATCCTCTGGTTTCCGGTAGTCCTGGATGTCAATGCCCAATTCAATCTCCAGAATCAATATCCAGAGTGCAAAGTATTTTAGGGAATTGGTGAGATCGAAACCCGGGGTCCTGCTCTTGGACAGTCTGATCTCCACCAAATCGGGCCGATAGGAATGGCCTATTAATAAAACCTACCTTTAGAGGTTGTTTGGTCTTGCTCGAACATGAAATCCGCGGTCTCTTTTGTCCATTCGCTTTCCATCCGGCCTGAATTGTAGGACGGCCAGACAGCGCTGGCCAGGATCTGAAGTAGGAAAGGTTTAATCTTTCGAGTCATTTTGAATGAATGTATTAAATCGGCCAGAGTGGTTTGTTTTAACACCAACACATCTTCTCAGGTCTCCTTTACATCCATAAACTTCCTTCTCCCTAGTAACCGAGCAAGATAAAACATGCATGTAAAAGCCACCCTCTGGATAATTCCCTCTTGTACCCAGTTGCCACAATTCCAAACAGTCTGTCTAGTCTCCCTAGGTCCCAAGTTCCACCAACCCGAAAGGGATGTATATTTAATAAACGTCAATTCACCCCTCTCGCACGTTTTGCAACCTCACCGGCAGCGGCGCCCTCACCCAGACCGCATACGTCTCCTGGTCCTCCCACCGCCCGAGCTTACCCTCGGGCTGCAGGTCAAAGTGATACAGTATTTTCCCCAGGATGAGGACGATCTCCATGCGGGCCAGATTCTGGCCGATGCAGTCGCGCGGGCCCTGCAGGAACGGCTGGGTGGCGTGCCGTTTGTCCTTCGCGAAGCTATCGTCCACCGAAGAAGGGGATGTCTTGAGCCAGCGCTCGACGTGGAAGCCCATAGGGTCGGTGTAGTTCTGCGGGGAGACGTTGGCGGCCCATTGCATGTAGGAGACGATGGTCTGGGATGTGGTTAGATTTCTTGTGTCTTGCGCTTTCGATTTTGAAAGAGAGATATAGGTTTTCGTCTGACTTGGGGAGATGGAGGGTAGTGGAAGGGTGGGACTGGGCTTGACTTACCCCCTCCTCGAAGAAATCGCCATTTACGGTATGACCCCCGATGGGAACGAGTCGTGTCAACCCCAGGGGCACGGGCGAGGTGAGACGGATGCCTTCCTTGATCACGGCCTCTAAGAGAGGCAGTCTGAACAGTGCGGAGACATTCATCTGGTCGGCCGAGGGGAACGCGTCGCGCACCTCGCTCGTCACACGGGCCAGCACAGTTGGATGCTGGAGCAGGTGGAAGAGGATGCCGGTGATGGCAGTCTGCAGGGTGTGGCTTCCGGCAACAATGAGGGTGGAGGCGTTGACCACCATCTCGTCCTCGGAGATCTCTCGCCGGGCCTGCTGCTGCAGAAGATGGGCCAGGAAATCTGGCCGATCGACCCCTGCAGCACCACTGCCCCCTGTGTTGCTGCTGCTGCTGTGCAGTTGTTCTAACCGGCGTTTCACTTTCTCCCGGGTTGTGGCCTGGTGCCGGGCCATCAGGATCCCCGCGGACTTGGGGAGGCGCTTGACGAGGTAGTTGAACAGCCACGGGTAGAAGCGGCAGGAGGCTAGCTGGACCTTGGCCTTGAGCGAGTGGACCAGCTGGCCTACCCATTCGTGGTAGCGCTGGCTGTCCAGGCAGCCGAAATCTTCGCCGAAGCTCAGCTTGCAGACGATGTCGAAGGTGCAGAAGCTGATCCATTCTTGGAGATCAACCCGTTGAGCCGCGCTGTCAGCGTGAGATCGGAGCTGGGTGATCATCGTGTCGACGTAGTTGGTTACGAGCGGCTCCTGCGCGGTCAGGGCCTGGTTGCTGAAGGCGGCAGCATAGGCCTTGCGCAGTCGTGTGTGGTCGGCATCTCTCGCGTCGAGGATGTTGATGGGTTGCCCCGGGCGTGGAGGTGCTTGACGGATGGGGTCTTTGGGGAGTGACTTGAATCCCCCGCCGTTGGGTCGCCGCTGGTAGATGTCCTTCACGCAGTCGGGGTTGATGAAGGAAACCTCGTTGGGGGCGACGCGGACCGTCTCGCCGTAGACTTCGTGGAAGTGCTTGATTTTATGCGCTAGCTGGCCATTTCGGTAGGCCAGCATGTACGGCACGCGGGTCGCGGCCCAGAGAAGAGGTCCATTGCACCGAGATAAGGGGTGGAAGAACACCCGTTTCACGGCCCAGAGGACGGGAAACTAGAAGACGCGGGTCAGAGAACGGGGGCAACTCGGGTCAGCTTGGCCCTGTGGGTGCGGCAGAGCTTACGAGGAGGACGGTAATGAGGGCGGCAGTGAAGGAGAAAGCAAGCGCCATGATTGCACCATTCACTCCGCCACGATAGGAACTCGAGGAACTGGCGGGAACAGCGACGGAAAGAGGGGGGAAGGGGATGCAGCGGAAGGGGAATTGTCACCTGGGTTGATAAAAGCCGCCGCCAAAGCTGATACCCCCCCATGACCCGAACTCAATTGCGCCCCATCTCCACTGCGATGCATTACAAATGGCCCCTAGGCAATTTGCGAATATTTCGGCGGCTGTCTCATGCGGGTGAGAATTTAGTGTGCCCGGTAGCTTAGGTGGACGATAACTAGACACATCGGAGAGGCTGTCTCATCGAACAAGGCCAGCCTTGCCATTGGGCCTGGCTGCTGTGTCTACTCCGAGCCGCCGAGGGATAAGACCTTGCGGCTTGCCCTAGGTTGGTCAGTGCCTCGACTCTCTTGATCCTTCCAATCCCCCCCCCCCTCCTCCTCTTCCTTTGTTCGGCATCCTGTTTGAGTTTCCTACCGATCAAAATGCTTGAGCTCTACTTGCCATCCACCAGCGACCCATTGCCCTGGGCAACGTCCTGGTACCTTGCTACCGTTTCGAGTCTCGCGCTCATCTACTTCATCGCACAAGCCTTCCTGGGCACCAAGGTCGGCAACGCCGCCTTCAACGCCCCGTTCGTCGGCATTCGGTATGCCTGGCTCGCTCGCTTCCAGTTCTTCATCTCCGCGCAGTCCATCCTGCAGCAGGGATACTCGCAGTACAAGAACCGACCGTGGAAGCTCACGGGGAACGATGTCCTCGTACTGCCACAGAAGTACCTGGAGGAGATCCGCAAGCTGCCGCCGAACCGGGCGAACGCAATGAAAGCCAACCTGGACAACATGCAGAGCAAGTACACGCACCTGGAGGTGCTGAACTCGACGCGGCTGTTCGTCAATGTGCTGAAGTGGAAGGTGAACCCGCAGCTGGCGATCCTGGTGCCGACGGTGCGCAAGGAGCTGGACGCGGCCTTTGCGCACGAACTGCCCGCGACGATCGACGAGGAGGAATGGACCAGCGTGCCGGCCTTCCACACCCTCCACCGCATCGTCGGGCGCATCTCCGCGCGCATCTTCGGCGGCCGCGAGCTGCGCGACGACAACCGCTGGGTCTCCTCCGCCGAGGGCTACCTCAACAACATCTTCATCACCGCCATCTCCATCCGCCTGGTGCCCTACGGGCTCAAGACCATCGCCTCCTGGCTCCTGCCCTGCTCGTGGGAGATCTCCTGGCGCTTCTGGCGCGCCAAGCGCATCCTGCTGCCCTACATCCGCTACCGCAAGGCCATCTTCGCCGAGCGCCGCGAGGAGATCGAGCGCAAGGGCAAATCCGAGTTCCCGGACGTGCTGCAGTATCTCATCGAGGCGGCCGAGGGCAAAGACGCCGAGCCCATCCGGCTGGCCTCCATGGTTCTCGCCCTCTCCCTGGCCTCCAACCACACCACCGCCATGGCCCTAACAGAAACCCTGTACGACCTGTGCGCCTACCCAGAGTACCAGGATGAACTTCGCCAGGAGGTGCTTGACGCCCTGAAAGCCGACGGCGGATGGAAGAAGACCACGCTCCTCCGCATGCGCAAAATTGACAGTTTCATGAAAGAATCCCAACGAATGAACCCCCCCAGCCTCAGTACGATCCCCCTCCCCCT
>KZ826112.1:0-10484 GCA_003184645.1 Aspergillus ellipticus CBS 707.79
TGTCTTCAGAAATATATATAAACAGTAATTAGTATAAAGCAAGTATTAGTACTTTTAAAGTGCTTTAGAAGTACTTTAAAAGTACTTTAAAGGGACTAATATACCAGATCACTTTGAGCAGAGACTTCAGACTCAGAGATAGATAGAGAGGCCATAATATGATACTTGTGATAAGTAAGTGCTTAAAAAGTACTTAAAGATATTAAATGGGTTAAGGGTAAGATTAAATAAGAGAAAGAAAATTTACATTGATACAGAGGCCATACAAGTGATTTTAAAGGGGCTGGCTCTATTGTGGGTCACATGACCGGAAACCGCGCTAGTGGGGCTGGCGAGAAATTTTAGCGGGGCTGGCTCAGCTGTGTCCTGAGAATGCAATCCCCGCTGAAGAAGCCGTCCGGGATCCTTCTAATCACCTGATGCAGGTCTTTCTATGACCTTGGCGACGTTTCGAGATCAGGAAGGATCGCATGTACCAAACCAGAAGCGCCTCGTGACATGCAAAACCTGGATCTGGAAAGGATCGCCCGCGTGCCTGGGCGACAGGAAGAGGCTGTGTCGGGTGCCCAACCGGGCCCGAAACTCAATTAGATGGAAGCTTGGCTGAGGTCTGTCCAGTAGGAGGTGCTCTGGTCGCGAACCTGCAACATGATCTTGCAACAAACAAGACGACGTACCTGAGCTAGCAATAACCCCGATGAACCTCATGTCTAGTTAGCCGTGATGTCATGGCACTCTACACCGTACACCTTCCTAGCCACCTCCCCTATTCAGCTTCGGACAATGACCGTCTCCCCTTTGTACCAACCCACAACCTCGCAGAATCTTCAGCACCCCTCCCCATCAAAAACCAAGATCAGCACATCGTAGACATCGAATGGGGGAAGATCGACAGCAATCCGGGCGTGCTCGGGGAAACCGCCAGGCACCGGGGGAATGTCGGCGATACTACTTCAACTCCCCGGAACCCTAAGCGGGCCTCCGCGCTGCGAGGGGCTCCGCATCCCTGCATTTCCCCGAGCCATCGCGACTCCTCCACTGCAATTCGCGATTATTCCCCGGGGCCTTGGCATGCTGCATGTCCCAGCCTGCCATGCATATATAATCGGACATATACCCTCCCTAGCCACGATAAGGCCAGCAGCAATAGCACGCCGTCGCCTGCCTCGTTACGAGCCACCCCCCCCTCCTACGTCATGAAGCTCCCCTCGGCTGCGACGGGCCTGTTCCTGGGCACCGCCGCCGCAACCCCTCTCTCCCTCCGCTCCTCCACCCTCAACTACAACATGGCCCCTCCCAACCTGTCCACCCTCCCCAACAACTCCCTCTACGAGACATGGCGTCCGCGCGCACACGTCCTCCCCCCGAACGGCCAAATCGGCGACCCATGCATGCACTACACCGACCCCGCGACAGGGGTCTTCCACGTCGGCTGGCTGCACGACAGCGCGGGCATCGCGGGCGCCACGACCAGCGACCTGGCCACCTACACCGACCTGAACCCTAATGGCGGCCAAGCCATCGTGCCCGGGGGCATCAACGACCCGGTCGGAGTCTTCGACGGCTCGGTCATCCCCTCCGGAATCAACGGCCTGCCCACGCTGCTGTACACCTCGGTGTCCTACCTCCCCATCCACTGGTCCATACCCTACACCCGTGGAAGTGAGACACAGTCCCTCGCCGTCACAACCGACTCCGGCCGCAACTTCACCAAACTAGACCAAGGCCCCGTCATCCCGGGCCCGCCCTTCGCCGCCAACGTGACGGCCTTCCGCGACCCCTACGTCTTCCAAAACACCCAACTCGACACCCTCACCTCCTCCCAGAGCAACACCTGGTACACCGTCATCTCCGGCGGCATCCACAACCAGGGCCCCACCCAGTTCCTGTACCGCCAGTACGACCCCGACTTCCAGTACTGGGAGTACCTGGGTCAATGGTGGAGCGAGCCCACCAACTCGACGTGGGGAGACGGCACCTGGGCCGGACGATGGGGCTTCAACTTCGAGACCGGCAACGTCTTCAGCCTGAACGAGGAGGGATACACCGCTGATGGCGAGATCTTCGGCACGCTGGGCACGGAGGGCTCCGACCTCCCCATCGTCAAGCAGCTTACCAGCATCCACGACCAGCTGTGGGTCGCCGGGTCCGTCGCGAAGAACACCAACGGCTCTGTGGAGTTCACCCCCTCCATGGCCGGCTTCCTCGACTGGGGCTTCTCGTCCTACGCCGCCTCCGGCAAGGTCCTCCCCGCCACATCCAAGCCCTCGACCCAGAGCGGCGCCCCGGACCGGTACATCTCGTACGTCTGGCTCACGGGCGACCAGTACGGCCAGGCGGAGGGATTCCCGACGAACCAACAGAACTGGACGGGCGCGTTGCTGCTGCCTCGAGAACTCAAGGTGCAGAGCCTCGACGTGGTCGACAACGCCCTGTCACGCGAAGAAGGCGCATCGTGGCGGGTGGAAAGCAACAACACCGACGCCGGCACGGTGGAGCTGCGCACGCTCGGCATCTCCATCGCGCGCGAGACAGAGGCGAAGCTGCTCTCCGGAAAGCCGTCCGTCGAGGCTGGAAGGACGGTCAGCTCCGCGGGCGTGCTCCCGTTCCAGCACTCGCCGGAATCGAAGTTCTTTGTCCTCAAGACTAACATCTCGTTCCCCGCGTCCGCGAGACAGTCCGGTCTGCAGACCGGGTTCCAGATCCTGGCGTCCGAGTCGGAACACACCTCCATCTACTACCAGTTCGCGAATGAGTCGGTGGTGATCGATCGGAGCAACACCAGTGCTGCCGCGCAGACGACCTCGGGCATTGACTCGTTCACGGAGTCGGGCAAGTTGCGCCTGTTCGATGTGTTGGACGGCGGGGAGGAGAGTGTCGAAACGCTGGACTTGACTATCGTCGTGGATAACTCTATCTTGGAAGTGTACGCGAATGGACGCTTTGCGTTGAGTACCTGGGTCCGGTAAGCTCCCTTCCCCCATTTAGGTCTTTTTTTGCCGGAGGATTGAAGATGCTAATAAATCCCAGATCCTGGTACGCCAACTCCACAGAGATCCGCTTCCTGCACAACGGTGTCGGCCAGGCGACCTTCTCGAACGTCACTGTTTCCGAGGGGCTGTACAACGCGTGGCCGGAGCGGGCGTGATTCGCTCTCTGTCCGTGTCAGCACGCATTTCCTTCGTGCATGATTTTTGGAGTGGGAAAGAAGAATATACCAGCATTCCGTTCACTGCACATTTTAATTCAAAGAGTTTTGTGTTCGTCATAGCATGGGTAATCGTGTATCGCTGCACATAATGGATATCATTTATAAAACACGTCGAAAACAAGTTTCAAATCAAAAGAGAAGAAGAAGCAGGAAAACAGAAATCTATGAACAGACAGACCACCCATCGCTATGCAAACGGCCCTAACTCCAAACCCAGACACAAACCCAGCCACGTTCACTCATCAAATCATCCCATCCCAATCCCCCTCATCCAACCCATCCTGAGGTTAATAACCCCCCTCTCCCACCCCCACACTCGCCGTCCTCCCATGCGCATTCGCACTGCCATAAAACCGCGGCCCCAGCCCCGGAATCCCCAACTCGCCCACCGCATCCCCCTGGCCCATCGACCGACTCCTCCCGCGCTGCGCCTGTCTCTCACCAGGTACCATCAACGGCGACGCCGCCTGCACCGGCAAATACGCCTTCACTGCCGATCCCTCACTCATCCCCCCCGCTCCCGCAATCAAACTCTCCGGCCTCGATCCACCAGACAGCCCCTGCCCGAGCGCAGAGTACTCCCCCGCCGTCGCCGCCGCCGTAGACGAAATCGACAATGGCGAGGGAACAAGCTTCCCCGCCAGATTCAATCTCGCCCATTCGGGCGGCGCATAGTCCGTGCTCACACTGACACCAACACTGGTGTTACCCGCCGCGCTCTCACTGTTAACAGCGCTCACCGGTAGTTTCCGCGGAATCGCATGCTTCGCACTCGCAGACGTCGGCGTCGGACTCGTCGCCACGATGACCGGTGGCTCTGCGAAGCCCTTAGGCGGGGAATACGCCACGCGCAGCGGGATCGGCAGCGGGCCTGTCCTCGAACTTCCACTCCCGCTGCGTTGATGCTGATGCTGGTGCTGATGCTGGTGCTGATGCTGCGCGCCCATCCGGAGAATATCGTCCATTTCCCGATCCGACCAGTCTCGTCGCAGACGTACCTCGTTTGAGGGTTCGGGGGGGAATATATTTCCGAGCACGGAGTGACGCGCCCAGGCGTGTGCGTCGGTCGGCGAGACGAAGCCGATTATTAGCCCCGTCGGGCTGTCGCGGAGGTGTGTCATTTGGGGTGTCACGGGGAGGAACACGGCGGAGGGGGTGGAGGTGAGGATGCGGGCTTCGTGGTTGAGGTGTTGGTAGGCGGTTGCGTGGGTGGGGGTCGGGAAGAGGAGTTTTAGTTCGGCCGTGGGGAGGATGTAGGTTACTGTTAGGGTGGCCATGGTGGTTTTTGGGGGGGTGTGGTGTGTGTGTGTGTGTGGTGGGTTGAGGCGTTGAGAGTGTGTGTCGCCTTGGTGGTGTGTGTGCCTTTTCTTTTTCTTTTCTTTTCTCCTTTGTTGATGTTGGTGTCCCCTTGTGTTGTGAGGTGAGGGGTGTTGGTGTGAGCCGAGCTCAGAGGCGAGGGTGGAGGTGGGGTTTGGGTTTGGGTTTGGGGAAAGGAAAACAGGGATGAGGGGGGGTTATATAGATTTGGGGGCTACCGTGGTACTCTCTCTAGAACAATTCGTATGGGAGGATATTTTTATCGGATCAGGCATGCATGACTGCAGAGTGCAGACACTAGACTCAGCCCTGCGGTGTCAGGCTGCGCGGCCCCGGCCGTGGACACGAGCGGACACGAGCGGTCCGTCAATCGGAGGCGGGCATCGCGGCTGGTCGGCTCCACTGCTGTGGCGCAGCGGTTCTTTATCTGCCGTTCTTGTTCTTTATGCTCCGACGACTAACTGTCGGAGGAGCCTAGGAGGAGATCGCAGCCACGCTGATGTCATCCGCCCGGCCTTAAACAGGTCGGTGTCATGGTTTGATTGGAGCTAGGACTGTCTAGGGGTGGGGAGTGGGTATATGACGGTACAGCTATGGAGGAGACTAGACGGTTACTGTCTAGTGTGTAGGAAGGAGGAAGGAGAGGCAAATGGCGGTGGCCGACGGTGATCATGCCGCTATCCGGGCATGCAGGACCCACTATTCTGCGATCGTTCCTCCGAAGCGCCGAAGAAGTTTTGGATCATTAGCCCTCCCGCGGCGTCCAGGAACTCGGCGTTGAACGAGCCCCGCGGGTAGCCGGTGGCGGTGTCGTCCAGGCCGATGACGGGATCGAAGTTCATGTGCTCGTTTGTTGGGAACAGGGCTCGGAAGGGCATCGGCAGTTGCGTGGTGTATGGGTCGATGTTGCCGGGGACGGCGAGGCCGTGGCCGTGTTCTTGTTGGTTAGTTTTGGAGGGTTGGTGTGGGGGGAGAGTGCCTACCGAGGATTTTCTGCAGTACGTCTCTTGCGCGTAGAGCCATGTCGTGGGAGGATCCCAGACTCCCGAGACAGTCGACTGCGCGTTGGATGTGGCACTTCCATACCGGGGCGAGGGAGTGCGTCGGCTCGTAGATGTAGCAGGTCGCCTGGACGAAGCTGGCTGTCAGTAGCCAGCAGGTCGCGTACCAGGTCAGACCGCGTCGGCGGTTGTCCGTGGACTCGAGGAAGCTGCAGATCGAGGTGACGCACTCGTCCGCGGCAGCCAGACAGTAGGACACGGGGCCGGGAGCGGTGGTGAGCTCGGATTTCGCTGCGATGCTCTGGAAGAGGAATGGACGGTTGATGACGATGCGCAGATGGAACGAGCGCCAGAGCAGGACCCGGCGTGGGATATCGAAGCGCTGCTCCAGCGGAGTCTCGACGTCGAAGTGGGCCGGTAAATCGTGGTACCACGCACTGATCCGTTTCTCCAGATCGGCGGCCTTCTCGCGCGTCGGCAGGTGGTGCGTGAGGAGTTCCACCTGGACGACGTTGGCGATCTTGGCGAGGTTGACCTGTGCGATGAGACACGAGGTGATGGTCGGCCCGGGGCCGCATTCGGGCAGATCGTCCATGTCTACGGCCAGATCGTGATCATCTACGTTCGATGGGAGACGCACGTTGACGCCGACAAGGGAAACCGCCGGTCGGCCAAGAATCAACTGGACTCCGGACACAAACACAAACAGTGTCCACCACACCCGCCGTCGGATTTCCATCGTGAAGGGCGAGGTGCTGGGCATTCCGAATTCGCGGTGCAGCCCGATTGCCAGCGCCATGCTCCAGCCAATTCCGATCAGAATGAAGCCGGCATTTGGTTTGTTGCGCTTCTGCATGTAGTTAGCCATGAGGACGATCGCCTGCACGTAGCTGAGAGATCCTTTCTCCAGCACATCCATCGAAAGATGCTTCCGTGCCTCCTTGAAGAAGGGGATGTCGGCTTTGGTGCCCTGAGAGTCCCCGACGAAGGCCCCGACGGCGAGAACAATATTATACAAGATCGGCCACGACCCGTCGCGAGGCTTTGCGAGGGCACCTGCTAGAGTTAGACTGTTTGGCCACTGTCTGGGTAATGCGTACCTGAGACACGAGCGCGGAATGTGCCTTCGTGAAGGATCGGGTATGCCGGGTGGTAGAAAGCAAAGTAGTCGTCCAGGTAGCGGAGGGCATTGGCCCGTCTCCGTTCCACCGAGCTAACAGAGGCGGTGTCATCGTCGTCGTCCAGTGACGAAGACGGACAGAAGCTGGTGAGGGGGAGATACAATGGGAGTGACTGGATGAACTTGAGGGCGGCAACCCCGGCCTGGGGCCCCGTGTAGCCCGCCTTGTGGGGATCGACGGTCAGGAAACCCATGCCGTCGGTGGAGTTGTCGAAGTCCTGGGACTCGTCGAACTCGTAGTCCTCGGCATTGCTGTGCTCCATGAAGTTGGCCGGAGGTTGTTCCGTGGCATGGGTGACCTCGTGGAGGTGTTTCTGTCTACGATGGGCGATCGCCCCGGAGTCGTTCTGCAGGCGGACCGTCTGCAGGGCTTCGTGCAGATCGACGGACGGGAGGTAGATGACCCACGCCCGCTCCATCTCCGCTCTTAGGGCTTCGGAATCATGAAGACGTCTAATCCGGTGAGCGTTACTTCTAGTCATCGAAGGGAAGGCCTACTTTTGCAAAGAGGATAGTTTATGGGACGGCGAGGAGTAGCGGCACGGCTTGACATCGCGGCGACAGTTGTTGCAGTTTTCGTCGCCGGAACAGCGGATCTTGCGGCGCTTGCACTCATCGCAAGCAAAGGTCTTGCGAAGAATGCGGCGAGAGCGAGGGAGATCCATGGGGACTGGAGAAGTGGAAAGCAGAGAGAGACTGAGGGGGTCAACACTGCGCCGACGCTAGTGTGGGGGTCGTGTGACCGGGTAGGCTACTGTCGGGGGTACGGGGCCCACGTCATGGATGCACCGGAAGTACAAGGCCATTCGCGAATGGGTTGGGGGAATTCGAGGCAAAGGCAGAGGCAACAGCAAGAGGCAAGACTGAAGCTGCGATGTTGGTTTGCGGGGCCAGCCTGGCGGGGGTCCACGTGACTCGCCGCCGGGTCGGTGCCTGGGTGCCTGAGGGTGTCCGCACCCCCCCCCCCCCCCCCCCCCCCTTGATCCCAGCATCGCCCGTTCCTGTCTTGCTACATGGCATACGGTCTCTGTTGCGATCGTCATGAAGAGGCCATGCGACCGTCTTAAAGACCACAATAGCCTCCCGGGTACTCATCAGTGCCCTGATCCGCCGGAACCGGCTTGCCGCTGCGAACCCGGACCCTCAGGCATGTTCCGTGTCAGATTAAGTGTACCTGCCCATCAGCCAAATGGGGCATCTCCTGGCTGATCCCTCTGCAATTCCGTCTCCCAAGTTCTAACCAGCACAACACACACACACCACTGAATAATGGGTCACCGACACTGTCCTCGCCGCCAAGCTCGGGGCTATCTCCGACGGCGATACATCCGCGCAGTGGGTCCGAGCTGTACGTCATCCGAGGCACCCAACTATGCGACGCGCTTTAAGTACAAGGACATCTTCAATGATCGCAGACCCCAATCTCAATTCAAAACAAAATTCATCATGTCGCTCGAAGGAAAGGTCGCCATCGTCACCGGAGGAGCCCGCGGCATCGGGGCGGGCATAGTGCGCAGTCTGAGCGCGGAGGGCGCAAAGGTAGGGTTGAAAACATCCCCTCACCACCCACCCGCTAACATCGCAGGTCGCCTTCAACTACGTCTCGCCCTCATCGCGCGCCACCGCCGACGCCCTTATCGCAGAACTCCAACAAAACAACAAACAAGCCATCGCCATCCAAGCCGACATGACCTCCCTGGACGCCTCGCAAAAGATCATCGCCGCGGCGCGCGAGGCCTTCCAGACCGAACACATCCACATCCTGGTCAACAACGCCGGGGCGGGCGACAACCGGCCCCTCGAAGAAGTCACGCTGGATGTATACACCCACCTCATGGACGTCAACGTCCGCGCAGTGGTCTTCATGACGCAAGCCATCCTGCCCTTCATCCCCCGAGGCGGGCGCATCGTCAATTTATCCTCTATTTCTGCTCGGGGTGGATATCCCACCCAGTCTGTGTACGCGGCGAGTAAGGCTGCCGTGGAGGGGCTGACTCGGGTGTGGGCAACGGAGCTGGGGCATAAGTATGGGGTTACGGTTAATGCGGTGAACCCGGGCCCGGTCGATACGGATATGTATCAGGCTGCTGGGCCGGTGCATCTGGCGCGCATGGAGGAGCAGAATAAGAAGGTTCCGGCGGGGCAGAGGTGCGGTACGGTGCAGGATGTCGGGGATATTGTCTGCTTTTTGGCGCAGGAGAGGTCGCGGTGGGTTACTGGTGATGTTATTTGCGCAAATGGGGGGATGCTGTATACATAGATTGGTGGATTGGGGGTTTTAGATATAGACAATATATTGTATGTGATCTTGCATTAGTTTGTTTGCGACCATAATGTCCGTAACGTCCTTAGTTGTTGAAGTTGTTGGACAGGTGGGATATCCGTTCAGTTCAGGGATGACAGCATAGCGCACCTTGGGGCTTGTCTCGCTCCAGTCTCTGTTGGGGCTGGCTGTGGGAAGACTTAACGACCTTGACATCATAAGTAGAGTACAGAATTTTATATTCACCATTCAATCCAGAGTAATTTTTCATTTCGTTCACATTCCAAGTCTTGCTTTTCCAGCAGATGCTCTTCATCGTGATGTTCCCTTGGTGTATCACTAAACCCCAATACTTCAAATCCAAACACCTCGCTCCCCGCCCAGATCAACCCTCAAAGCCCACAACCTTTAGCCTCCCCAACCGTCTACCGCCCCTAAAATACACAGACACCACAGCACACTTAACATAAACAATCGCCCCCATTGAGAACCAACATTAACCAAAAAACCTATCAATTTCTCACCCCCCTCAAAAAAAATACAAGAAAAGTTAAAAGAATCTAATCATCCAAAATCTGCACCTTAATAGCCCCGCTCGCAGGGTTACTCGCCGTGGAAAACGCCTCCAGCCCCTCCTCCAACTTAAACCGATGCGAAACAAGCGGCTTCAAATCAATCATCCCGGCAGCGACCAGCGCAATCGACTTGGGGTAGATATCGTGGTATCTGTACTGGAACTTGAGGTTGATTTCCTTGGCGGACATATGCATGAACGGGATGTTCTGGAAGTCTTTACCCACGCCGATCACGAAGACGGTGCCGCCGAAGGTCGTTGCCTGTTATCATCCATATCAGTCAGTATTCACATATTATAGTCCCACTTGGAAGGGAGGAAAGGTATGAGGGGGGTGTAAGGCGAAAGGGAACGAACATAAATGCCAGCATGCACACTACTCTCCACCCCCGTACACTCCAACACGAGCTTCGCCTCCTGCCCCAGCTCCGCCACAATCCTCTGGCCCAAATCCAGCGAACTCTCCCCCTTCCCGACCGTAATGGGCCTCACCCGAGGAACGAGCTCCTTTGCCTTCGCCAGCCGATTCGCATCAATGTCCGTGATCACGATCGGTTCCGCGCCCGCCGCATTCGCAGCCAGCAATGTGACCAGTCCGATTGGGCCAGCACCACAGATAACCAGCGGGTCGGCGAGACGGAGTCCCGAGCGGTCGATGCCCGCGAGCGCGACGGTGAGGGGTTCCAGCAGAGATCCTTCCTCGAAGGACACCTGGTCTGGGATCTTGTGCAGCCATGCTTCCGGGTGCGCGTGGTACCGCCGCAATGTGCCGTGGTGCGGCGGCGTCGAGAAGAAGACTACGTCTGGGCACGCGTGGTACCGGCCTGTGCGGCAGAAGTCGCAGGTCGGTTTGCTGCAGGGGACGCCGCATTCCATTGCCACTCTGTCGCCTGCATATTATTAGCTTTTGGTGATGGGATGGGGGATTGGGAAGGGGG
>KZ826112.1:10573-33131 GCA_003184645.1 Aspergillus ellipticus CBS 707.79
GGGGGCATACCAGGCTTAAACCGCGTCACGTTCTCTCCAACCTGCAATACCACGCCCGCACTCTCGTGGCCCAGTCCGTTGTCCCCCGTTACAATCATCGGTCCGATGTGTCCATGTTTCCAGAAGTGCACGTCTGAGCCGCAGATCCCGGTCGCGCGGACGTGGACGAGACACTCGTCCGGGGAGATCTTGGGAATTTCACATTCCACGAGGCGCAGGTCGTGCGACGGGCTGGTGTGGATGGCGTGGTTGATGGGTTTGGTTTGGAGGATGTCCATTGTTGTGTGTGTGTGTCTGGGGGTGTAGGTTGGTGGATGGGTGAGTGTGTGGAGGGTAAGGTGTTGGTGGTTGTTGGAGGAAGGTTGCTTGTTTGTTGTGTCTGAGATTTATATGTAGAGCTACCCCGCTATGTGATACCTACCCCTCATGCAACGTGTAGGTCAGGAGGGGTGGCGGGCTTTGCGCCGAGGGGTCAGTGCCTGGCAGAGCTCAGGACATCGGGGGAGGGTCCGGGTGGAGGCCCGGAGGTATGCCCGGGCCAACCACGGGCTCGGGTGGTCGTCGGGTGTTTCGACCAACGATCGGCATCGGATGTGGAGTGGCATATTCTCCGACCCGCCTGCATTCTGGGGGAAGGTTTCCCCGGTTCTATGGACTGGGTTGTCGGGTCTGGAGTAGCGGGCCAGATGGAGGCACGACTTACGTACATGGGGGGCTGGGAGAGGTTTACCATGGGGACTGCGCACGGTGGTATCTCCGGTCGCTGAGTCGCCAGGTCGCGCGGATACCATCTCCCTGCTGTGCTCCGGTCTGGATGAGCTGTGGGGTGGCTTCCTCTCGTCCGGGATTATGGTGCTGCGGTTGGGGGGATGTAGTGTTCCGCCGGATCCGGTCTGTTGGTTGATTGGTGAGGGAATGTTTATTGCTACTCAGGAAGGAAGAGAACTTTCTAGAATAGACACTGAGAGTAATTTGGTGCAGTGCTTTTACAGCACGAACACAAGTCCTACATATGATGGACTGCTTCTTCACAAACGAATTCTTCGGACAAAAGTTTATATTCTCTGGCGCCAGCTTAGGGCTTGCATTCCCACCACGCTTCACTTTAACCCCATCTTCACAAACCAACATCTACTCCTACCCATCCAACCACTTTCTGTCCCAGTACCAAGTCAATCCACCGGCACCCATCCCATCAACCTCCCTCAGGAAAGCGACCCTTTCCTCGACACACCCCGCGACGCCTCAAACGATGGAGCCCTTGACGCCGCCCGACTCCCAATCCTACTCCCCATGCGACTGCCCACCCGACTCCCCATCGCATGCCGAATACTTGCCTCCTGATGCATTCTCGCGATCTGGTTCGCTGCCGAACCTAGTGCATTGTGCGTCTCTGCGCGGGCGTCGAGCAGTTGCTGGGCGAAGGGGGAACGATTGCGGAGGGTCGGACCATAGAAGTATATCACGTAGACGGTGGCGACGAGGAGGACCGAGATACAGACTTTGGACATGAGTTTCACTCCGGGAGTAGATTGGGAAAGGGGAGCTTACATAGAATTGTAGATGCGTATTCCAGGTGGTGTTTCCCGCCGATATCTAGAGCTCCTGTATTAGATTTGTGATCGTGAGTCGAGGGAGAGGAGTGAGGGACAACGTACTTAGGTAGAAAGGCGTCGCAGGAACCGTCAAGACACCAGCCAGGAAATCTCTCGCCCAGCCGTTTCCGCCCGCAGCAGACGCAGAATACGGCCCGTACGCACAAATCATGTAGTCGATGGTAGCCATGAAGACACTAAAGTTAGCGATCCCCACTAACGCAGAAAAAATCATGCTGCCGATCCAGTGCGTCTGCGGGAGACTGGTCCACGCGAACCCGATCATCCCGATCGGGAGACACGGAGCCGTGTAGAGCAGCCACCACAGCCGGGACTCATATTGTGCTCGTTCGTCATTGGGCTTGGTCTTCCGCTCGTGGATGTTCCGTTTTATGACGGGGAAAACCATGATCCAGGTGATGATGTAGCCGATCATGATCGGGAGGAAGGAGAGGCCGACGGCGATGGTGCTGAAGTTCCACTGTGCGTAGACGAGACCGAAGGACTGGATGAAGATGAAGATCAGGGCGTCAGTGAAGCCGCTCAGCAGGGAGAGACAGAGCACGATGGGCTCGGTGAGGAACATGCGGAAGGGGCGGAGCCAAGTGATCAGGATTTCGCGGGAGGAGAAGCGGTCCCTGAAGGGGATGAGTTCGTTGGGCCCGTAGACGTTCTCACCTGCCGCTCGGCGTTTCTTCGCGATCTGGTCGATCATCACGGATGTTCGGGTCTCGGGCACAAGGATTAGATGTGCGAGTTGTACGAAGCCTCCGAAGATTAATTGTATCCAGATGTTCCATCGCCAGGGGAGGTATGTCTCCACGAACCCGCCGACCACGGGGCCTAGGACTGAGCCACCGACTGATGAGAAGACCACGCAGGCGACCGCGTATTGTTGGTCATCTGCCTCCCAGAGGTCTGCGATCATGCCTAGGGTCACGGAGCCGCCGGCGGTGCTGAGGCCGCCGAGGGCGCGGCCGACCATGATGGTTGCGAAGTTGGGGGCGATGCCGACGGGGATTTGCCAGATGTTGACGAGGAAGAGGCTGAGTTGGATGATGGGTTTGCGGCCGAGTTCCTCGCTCCAGGGGGCCCAGAGCTCACAGCCGAAGGCGTAGAGGATGAGGAAGCTCATGGCTCCGCAGCGGGCGGCCTGTTTGCTGACGTGGAATTCCTTGGAGATGCCGGATATGGCGTTGGAGTAGAGGCTGGTGTTGAAGTTCATGGAGGTCTGGACAAGGAAGATGACCAGGATGATGGTCCATTTCTTTAAGGCTGGGAAGGAGAAGCCCAGCTCCGAGTAGCAGTCGGCTTCGGTGAGGATCTGGGGTTCGGAGGCGGTTTCGATCTGGTCGTAGGTGGAGTCTGGGGGGGATTGCTTTTTGTGGCTGCCTTGGGGTGTGGCAGATGGTTCCGACATTTTGACTCTAAGGAGGATATTATGGGAAACTATAGATGGTATGTTATAGGGTAGTAATGGATGAGTGGATGGAATTTGGTAGATACAACAAGAACTGGATGAAAAAAGAAAAGTGAGTCAGGGGAGGGAACAGCCACATATTCAGGGCAGGGCAGGAATGGGCAGGAAGGCGATTTATATTACCCCGGAACCCCGTAGACTACCCCAGAACTTCATCCACCCGCCTGTCAACCAGCCTATCAACCGGATCGGCATGTGCTGTTTAGAACCGGGGCTATATACGAGGTCACGCCTGGGCTGTGATGCAGGCCAGTGGACGAGAGGCTACGATTATGTGCTAGGGTATGTGCTGGCGTCTTTCTGGGATATGAGGCCACTTGAAGTCCCTGATACTGTCTATGTCATATTGATTGTTCTCTGTTCGATGTCTTGATCTTTGGCCAACTGAACTCTGTTCGACCCTTCTCTCACCCAGTAGAGTACACATCACAGTCGACGTGGCCACTCCATCGACCGGGGTCTGGGGATTTAACCGGCCAGAGGCGGAGAGATTCGTTCAAGCCTGGCTCGTGTTAAGCCGGGGTTTGGGGGAGCAGATTTCAGCACGGGGAATGGGGATAGGTGCCATGCCCAGCAGAACTAGGGCTGGAAGCGATGTGGACCGGGGGGCGGGCCGACAGGGCGGCGGTTTCACCGGCGGACGAATATCCGTGATTGGCTGGGCTACCCGGGCCCTGGACCCTCGATAACTAGGCGACAGGTTCGGGCTCTAAGCTGGGGCTGCTGATGCTGGGGATTAATGGCAAGGAAGGGCCTTCTTGTCTTAAGTGATTCGGCTAAGGAAGACGGTATCTGTTATCCTATGCAGGGTGCTTCTGATAAAGTGTCGGCATAGATTTCCATCCCTTGGCTGATTCCACTAGGCCCAGAAGAAGTACTCCGTAATATTCTTGGGTCCCCGGTTCGACTCCGCCTCGGAGCGTTGAGTTCTTTTTGCTTTTCTTTCCCCATACCCCAGATGGATTTTTGGGGTGTGTCATTTGTCTTCTGGTGATTATTTCCCGCCGTACCTGGTTACATTGATATCTGTCTTCATTTGTAGTCATGATATCACGGGAACCCGAGTCAATTTACGAGAAAATATATAATACAGTAAACACGGCGACACCCCACAACCACTGTTGTCCTCTTTCTTCGTTTCCTCCGCGGCTCATCCTCTTATTCAAATTTCACTCTTACAATTATTACTATTGTAAACCTTGTGATCGTCAATTTTATGCGGGCGTCTTTGTTATAAGTTTTGTTTGCTCATTTAGTGAGTGTTTAGAACATTCCTAATTTTCTTACATGAACCTTCATGATCCTTCTTATACAAATCCAGTGCATCATATAACCATCACCCCCCCCCCCCCTCCCCCGTTCGCATCTAGGAACTACACACCGCAGCTATTTCCGAAAGTCTGACATGAATCCATCACCTAATCCATCAATGTTATTACCATTATATACACCCCTTATCAAAACTATACACTAAGCATGTTACCTCAGATATCCCATCCCATCTCATCAGATCACATTCCATCAGACCAGCACATTATCGATAACATTAGCACATCTCATCTCGTCTCATTAATCATCTAGTCAGACGCATCTCCCTCCTGGCACTTAATCGGTCCAGAGGGGTAGTTCAAGGTCGTGGTGGTGTTGTAGTTCCACCAGAAGTTGAGGTACTGGGGGTAGGACGCGGGCACGTCACAGGTGGTGGTGTAATCGGGCAGGTTCTTGTTCAGGATGGAGGTGTAGTTGGCCAGAGAGCACGAGTAGCCGGGGCCCTCGGTGCAATCGTTGAAGGGGACAACGGCCTCGTTCAGGACCAGACGCACGTAGGAGCCTGCCTTGGACAGCGGGGTCGCGCTGCAGCTGAGACGCTCGATCACGAAGTGGCCGCCCTGGGGCACGATGTTGCCGGTGCTGTAGGGGTTGCCGAAGGGGATGCGGTCCAAGGGGAGGTCTTCGTCGGGGATGAGGATGCCGAGGGCAGCGAGGATGGGGGTGATGTTTGTGTCGTGGGCGCTGGGGTGTGTTAGTGAGCTGGAATGGGGGTCAAGGGGGTCAGAGGCGTACAAGTTGAAGAAGATGGGACCGGCTTCCTTGGGGCCTTGGTTCAGCAGTGTCAGACTGGCGTTGGCGTAGACGGCTCCGACGGCGGCCATGTTCTTGTCACCGGGACTGCGGATAGTTAGCGATGTTTGGGGGCAAGGGACGGAAGGGACTTACCCAGCGCAGTAGTAGTAGTTCAGGTCCTCGACGTAGCCGAAGCTGATCCACTCGTCTTGGGTGAAGGCGTTGATCCAGTGGGAGAAGGGACGGGCGTTAAGCTCGTAAGAGGCCATCACTGAGGCTGTTAGCATGGGTTATGGAGCAGGAGCAGGAGCCATACCCATCAGGTTGTAGATGTCGGATGAGGTGAGGTTCATGCCGGGGTTTTGGGCGTTCAGGCGGGCGGCAGCGACCTTGAACTGGGGCATCACGTTGGTGAGGTCGTTGCAGGTGGCCTGGTCGTTGTCGACGTCACAAGTAGGAGTCAGGCTGTCGGCACCCTGGGTCTCGGACTCGGTGATGATGTTCAGAGCCGCGTTGGACGAGTAGTTGTAGCCGAAGAAACCCTCGCCGAACTTGCGGGCCGTGTTGATAACACGGCTGTAGCCACTGGAGAACATGGGCACGACGGACTCCCCGTCCCAGAGGTGACCGTAGCGGGCACGGTACTCGTTACCCTGGGCGTAGCCATCCAGCAGACCGGCGTAGGGACCGCTGAAGGTCTCGGCGTTGTAGTAGCACGCGTCGGGGACGTAGTAGGTCCAGTCGTTCAGGAACGCCAGGTCACCCTTGTAGACGGTGGAGTTGGCAGCGTAGACCTTGGCCAGGGCGCTCTCGATGCCCTTGCCGGCAGAGGGGGAGGGGTAGCGCTCGCCGTGACGCTTGATCATGATGACCTGGTCGACCTCGCAGCCGGTGGGGGGGTCGCGGGCAATGCCGAAGGACTGGCGCTCGGAGTAGGGGCCATTGCCACCGTAGTGCTTGAGGATGCTGTAGCTGTCGCGGAACTCCTGAGAGAACTGCTTCTCCTGGGAAGCCTGGGGGTTGCCGGCGCCGTAGGAGTAGGCAGAGACCCCAGTCGCGATGCTCAGAGCACAGGCGAGGGTGAGGAGAGAAGGAGAAGGCATTGCGGCGGATGGGGGGAGGATAAAGATGGTTGGAGGTGAGGAGCGAGGTGCATCTGGAGAGGGAGCTCGATGGGGGTTTTATACCCCTCACCGGGACCTCATCGGACAATGGCTGTCGGAAAACAGACGGCGGGGATGCGTGGTGCTATCGGTTCTACAGGTCGCTCGTCAAGGCTAGGACTGCGGACGGAATAGTCGGGAGGGACGCGGACATGGGCTGGCAACGCGGCAGATGGAGAGCCAGTGACAACCAGCCGGGGGAGCCCACGTGCCCAGCATCCCAAAGCGAGCAGGTTGGAGGCACGGCCAGGGCCTGCAAGTGCCTCGCATTGCCTCCCGGGCAGGGCTGAGTGGAGCCCTCGGTGGGGCGCTCTCGGGTTCGAATCAGACGCCCTGACCCCGAGGCGTGGCAGCGGGAGTCGCCCCCATTGGTTGGGAGACTAGTGGGTCTGGAATGGGCCAAGCTTCTGGTTGGCTGCGGAGAGCAAGCCATCGATGCAGCTGCCGGGGTGCCGCGATGCTCCTTATCTCCGGGTTGCGTGGTGGACGCGGGTCGTCGCTGGCCTGCCGAGGATGCAGGGAGGCCATCCGCAGATTCAGTTGATCTCCCCATCTCTGCAGCATGGGAGGTCGCATCGAGAATACAGGCACTTCCCACATGCAGTGTCGTGGGCAGTGTCCCAGAAACGGAAAGTCTCTTATGCGGTGTCACATTCATGGACGTCAGACCAGCTACCCAGGAGCACGCCGAGCTCTCCAAGCTTTTTAGCTAAAGCTTGGTCGGAGCCAAGGCTCCAGTCCCTCCGCCACGCGCCCACACCACTGGCAGCCATCCGTTCCTGACGACCAGGGCTTCCACAGACCTTCCCTGTCACGTCCGATCGTTCTCTCCTCATGCAAGGAACATAACCATGTCAGAGGCTAGGCACCGGACTTGACTGGGCATAGCTCGTCTGCGGCACAGGTGAGTTGAACAAGGATCAGCGAAGAATCGGGCTGCTGCTGCCAATGAGCGGACGGCGCGATTCAGACACCCGGAGGTGGTTGCACCACTGACGTAGGGCGCCCTCTGCCGCGGACCCTCGCGGGTGTGCAGCTCGTTTCTCCGTACGGAGTCCCGGGAGGCTCTCTCGTTCTCTATCATTCCCCCACGTGCCTGTCACCCCTGTACGTTGTTCGTCCCAAGGAATGCTCTTCTCTTCGGTTGAATGCGGTGCACTACAAAGTCTTAGAAGTTGCCTTGAAAGCCTAAGCCTACCAGGCCGGTCGTGGTAGATGATGTCGTGGTTCTCTCAAGGGATAACAATCTGACTTCCTGGGTCATGCTCGCCAGGCGACAATGTTTATTCGCATGGCGGCATCGATGGGGGTGCTAGACCCTGATTTGACGGGTCATACTTCTGCCATCGTTTGCCTGTCTGGGGTATGCAGACAAGAGCAGCAAAAAGGGCTGACGTCTTCCTGATTTGGTACGGTGACTCAGCAGCCATGCGCCTACCAGGATCCCGGGAGTACCAGACGGCTGACGGAGAGCATCACTGAGGTACCTAACGTCTTGGTCCCAGATCGTGCGGCTTTTCGCTCTTCTGATTTGTTCCCTAGCCCTTGATATTTTCCTTGGATTTACAAGCGTAGTCAAAACCAGACACCTTGCATATGCATGTAGATGTGTTTACATTTGCTGCTGTTGTACCACGGTGAAGCTCAGAAATGGACGGGTCGTCGCCCACACTGTAAATGAAAAGAATTGTGTGTATCCTGACAGTAATTGTCAAGTTCACACACATTGAGCCATTGAGCGCATTAGGTCTGAAAGCATGTTGTTTCTCAACTATTCATACTTGTAGTAGCTTGTAGACTGGCTCTAGGAGAAGCATTCTGACTTCCCCGTCTGCGGACTGGACACGAGAACATGGTTATTAAGCAGAATAGACACTGGACGTAGTCTACTATCTGTTGCCACGGAATCATCTGTCGCAACCACGATATTGTGGATAGCTAAGTCAGTGGCTATAATTCGGAGTTGCCTCTGCTCCCTTGACGCACTTGACGTGGGTTATGACGAATCGCGCCCTGTACCCCTTGGATACCCCCAATTTGTCCGACACATGACTGCGGATTGAAGGGTGAGGGAAGCGTTTGGCAATAAATGGAGCTGTTGACCGTTGTTCGGAAGCGGTTATAATACCTATGTAGCCACCTGGGGCGAGCAGCCCGGCGTTTCTACGGAGTACAGTTCCATCACTGCAGGTGGGAATCGGGGTCTGCCAGTCGCACATGACAGCCCCCCGCATCGCTGCCTGGGCTATTAATAGCCGTCCGGAGCACAGCGGTGAGTGGTGACAGGTGGCGGCCTTGTTGCCTGAGGTGTCCAGGAATCCAGCCTGTGGGCTCCTGAGGAGCCGGGCTCCAGGGTTGAGGTCGGTAGAAGTACACAGGACTACTCAGTAGTAGCCCTAGAGATCTCAGGGATCCGCATTGGCAAGGATCCTCCATTTCTTCGATTTCATTCTGGGCTCTTGCCTGGCGGTCGGAGTTTGGAGGGTTGGGCAGGACAGCCGATGTTGGGGTTAGCGCGGCAGCCCCTCGGACTTAACGGAGGTATGGCGGGCCGCCGATTGGCGCTGTGCCGCTCCGTGCCGTGGACTCCGTAGATACAGTGGGCTGAGTAGGACGGTTACGGACACACCCTCATATAATAATAATGAACCAATATGACGCCGTTCATGACGGCAAAGGATTTCCGAAGGGACCATGTCAGGGGCGACGGAGACCCTACCCAGTAATCCTGCAGTCCCGGCGATAAGACAATCGGTCCGCGTGCTAGTACTATCATATCTGAGTCATACAACCCGCGATATAACTATATCCCTCACTCTGCTGATCCCTTATTGTGGCAAACCTGGTCATCAGAACGGGGCGTCGTTCGAATCCGTGCCGTGAAAACGGTATCCGCCCATTGATTTGTAATACTTAGTACGGGATACTCCGTGTCGGATAGAGGGGTAATTAAGAATTCCGAGTTGAAGGCCGAGAGATGCGCGGTGGCTGTGATGGAGAGGATGTCGATCTCCCGGGATGACACGAGGTGTGGGGAGGGCGAAGCCACGTCTTCCACTGTTCCACATCCCACCCCAGGGACAAACAAGTCTCCAGATGGTGATTCCCTTTGCGCCATCAAAGCACGCACGATGGGCGGTAGGTCGTTGCCTAGGTCGAGAAGGCTGCGAAGGACGGGGGGTGAAGGCAGAAGGCAGAAGGCAGAAGGCAGAAGGCAGAAGGCAGAAGGCAGAAGGCAGGAGGACGGCCGTAAGCAGGAGACCGCCGCCCGCCACGTGACCGCCGGCTAGCGAGGCGCGCTCAACGAGCTGGCGATCGACCGGCCTCCTTCCTCTCCTTCCGCCTCTCATCCTCGGCCTTCGTGGTCGCATCTGTGTCGTCTGTCGACAACCTTCAGGCACGCCATCTCCGTCATCTCCTCCCCTCCCTCGCCATGTTTCACCACGTTCAGATGCCCCCCCCTCCTTCCCAAGACACATCCGCGGACGATGCCTCGGCCAAACCCAAGGAGCGCACCCGTCGGGCGTGCGAGCGGTGTCGCCAGATGAAGATCAAATGCAACGGTGCAACCCCATGTGGCCACTGCAGAACCTCCTTCAATGGTGCGACCCCCTTCGTCGAGCTGCGGGACACGGCTAACGGGACACGGACAGACTGCGCCTACCCGGAGCCAAGGCGCAAGCGGAAGCCCTCCCCGCATTCCGACCGATTACACGAGCTGGAAAAACGGATCAAGGCGATGGAGGAATCCCAACACACAACCTTACTGGCCAAGGAACGCCCATGCACAGCATCTCCCAGCTCCTCGACTTCCCAGCAGCAGGAACCAACGGTGGCAGTCGGCAGCGCCCTTAATGGGAATTTCCACCATGCGGAACCAGAGCGCATCGGGTCCATGCTCCAGGACCGCTCAGCGCACGGGGAAGCGCGCTCGGGCGTCTCGGGGTCCGATCGAGCCTTCATCGAGCGTCTGAAGGCGGAACTGGGCGCCTGGGATACAGCCGACTTTGACAGCCGGCTCCTCCTCCGGGAGAGACCCAGCTTGCAACTGTTCCAACCGAGGACCACGTCCCTTCAGAAGGTTGTATTACCCCCTCGCGCCCGAGCGGAGTATTTGATCAACTTGGCCCTGGATGCAAGTGAGCTCTACCATGTCCTCCACCGGCCAGCCTTCGACGTGAGCTTTGAACTGCTCTACACCTTGAACCGAGGCGACTATAGCGAAGGGGAGATACGGCATATGCCACTGGTCTACGCGCTCATGTCTCTGGGTTGTCTCTTCCAGAAAACGGAATACGGCTCGTTAGAGAGCGGCGACGAACTGGCGACCGAAAGGTAACCCTATCGCCTAGGATCGACGGTAGCGAGCTAACAGGCGTAGTGCGACTTATTTCACAATAGCTCGTGATCTCGTTGATCTGCAAAACTGCAATGACACCGTCACTCTGCAAGCCATCTTCTATATGAACCTGGTCATTCTGAGCACGGAGAGACTATCGCCAAGTTACTCATGCCTCTCCCACGCGTTCTCCTTATCGATACGCCTCAACCTTCAGCAGAGAAGCGTCAAAGACATCCCCATTATCACAGAGGTCAAGAGACGGTTGTTCTGGGCTCTCCGGCAACTGTTGACCTTCGTGGCCACGGGGTGCGGCCTTGCACGGCCGATCGATGGCCGCGAAATCGACATCCCACATCCCTTGGACATCGATGACTCAGATCATAAGATGGAGAAGATAGGATCATCGCCGGAAGATCCTGTCGCAGTACGAACTATGTCTTGCACGGTTGCTTTATTTAAGCTTTATTGCGTCTTTGATCATATTGTCCAACAGATGTACCCTTCGCCAAGTGCGAGCAGGGCAAAAGACGGCAGTGGCTCCGCCAAACGATTGGTCAGCAAGGAAACCGTTATTTCTCTGGAAAAAGAGCTGCAGAAATGGGCTGAATCGCTACCTCTGGCTTGCAGGCTTGGCCACAGCCGACATGCGCCCCACCTTGAGAAGTAGGCTGATGAATCACAACGCCACATACAGACCCCAGCTGACATACCACAGGGCAAAATACGAACTTTGTATGAGCTATGCGCATGCTCAAATCCTTCTCTACCGTCCATTTATACACCATCTCCTTGACGATTCAGTTGGCAATAGCGATGTATTCCAGAAATTTGCATCCGGGTGTGTCGATGCCAGCCGTAGCCTCATTCACCTGGCCGAGGACATGCACCGCGATGGGCTCCTGTTCGGTGCCCACTGGAGGATTGCGTACATGATTGGAACAGCGACTCTATCGCTAATATACGTCGTGGTCGGTTCCAAGGATCGCAACAATACACAGCACCTCAAGGCTGATCTGAAAACCGCTAAAAAAATGCTGTCGTGCCTCTGGCCGTACAGTTCCCATTCACGTCGGCTCCACGTAGTCTTAACGGTAATACCTAGCTTTCGGTCATAGGAATCGGCTAATCTTGATCTAGGTTCTAACGGCGGCGATTTTCAAATCGGACCACGGCTCGCAGTCCCAAACGCCAAGCACGGCGCCAAGCACGGCGCCCAGTAAACAAGATGAATCGGTTACCTCTGCCCTAGCGGAGAAAGCCTTTGGCATACAATCCCAAAGCAAGGGAGATTATGTATCCCCCGTCGTCGTGCAGACGATCGCCCATAGTTCCAGTCTGATGCAGCACCCTGGAGAGATGCATGCTTTGCAGTCCAACCCACCCGGAGTATTTAGTATGATTCCAGCCACGCAGCCGCGGATGACGCATCTTAACTCTGCTCTCACGCCCTCGGGATACGGGGTTCAGCTACAACCAAATAATCCAAGTGCGAATATGTCGGCAACAGTGTCCGAAGATATCAACCCCCAGTCATCTGAGCAAGTCGTGGAACCAATTTCTGGGGCTGCTCACACTTATGGACTGGATGCCGTCATTGCAGAGAGCTCGAATTACCTCGAAGGGCGGTCATTCAACCTGCCGCGGGACATGGCATGCGAGGACTTCCTGTTCCAAAGAGAGCTGGGGGACTTTGGAATGAGTGGGGAGCTGCTGAGCCTAGACTATTTCTTTTAGATGAGCTCGTATATTGATTGGTCGGGGCATCTGACCAATAGTAGCTGAAGGTACATCTGCTGGCGACTCCAGCACCGCGTCCGAATGAGCCGGCACACCGCCAGCCCGACGCTAACTCCAATGTCGGGCTCACCCTCCCGAGAGCCGACCACGCGCCCTCAGTCACGGACTTCGGGACGGTGCGGGCACAGCCAATCGCGTGCCATAATGGGCCGTAATGGATAAATCGGATAGTCGAAGACGGCTGTGTTTTGAGGTGCCAGATCAACCATGCCCGAGTCATCCCGGTGGGGTCCTTGCCCATATATCTACCAGGGGGGAGAATTTATTTTCGACATGGATTTTACAATGAATGACATGGGCGAGAAAATTGCCCGATCCATCTGTTCTTGACTCCTCTCTTTGTTCTTCCACGGCAAGGCTCAACGAGCAAAGCTATCACCATCATGGCAAGCGAGAAGGTAAGTAGTTCCTTGTCGTAGGAAAACATTCAACAGGGATCGTGTACTGACATGATGACTGCAGAGATCGACAGTGTACCCCCTGATGGACCTGGATAACGATATTGTTGGTTGGGAGAGTGACGAGGATCCGTCGAATCCTAGGTAAGGGACAGCCCGGGAATTCGTCTGGCGTGTCTGACCCTGGAAGGAACTACGCCATTGCTCGGAAATGGTTTTTGATCATGCTGATCAGTCTGATCACGTTCGTCAGGTATACTTCCTCGATTCCATCGAGACATCACAACCATGTTCTGATCTGTCTGATAGCCCGTTCGCTTCGTCCTCCTTCGCCCCGGGAGTGAGCTACGCCGAGGAGGACTTCCATGTCACCTCTACCATACTAGGAACCCTCTCTGTGACAGCGTACCTGCTGGGATACGTGGTACGTTCGATATATGTCCCCAAATATATTACCCCGGCTCATAACCCCTATGCAGGCAGGTCCACTCTTCTTCTCCCCGATGAGCGAGATGTTTGGCCGGAGGATCATCCTCAGTGGGGCCAATACGCTCTTCGTGGCCTTCCAAATTGGCTGCGCGCTGGCTCCTAATATCTCGGACCTGATCGGCTTTCGCTTGCTCACTGGAATTGGAGGATCCGCCTGTTTGACCACGGGGGGCGGTGTCATTGCAGACCTCTTTGTGGCCGAACAGCGCGGCATCGCGATGGCTGTGTATACCACAGGTGTCCTGACCGGACCTGTTCTTGGACCACTTCTGGGAGGGTTCATCGCCCAAGGGGCAGGCTGGCGATGGGTACGTCTTCACTCCACGTCCACATGACCGTCAAACTAACCACACCAGGTCTTCTGGGTCTTGGTCATCGCAGGCGGCACATTTTCCGGCTTAGTGATGATATTCAACAGCGAAACCAACCCCGTTGTGCTGATGCGATGGAAAACCGAGCGTCTCCGCAAAGAGCTCAACCGCCCCAAACTCAGCAGCTGCTACGACGACGGCCCAACAGCAACCCACCACATTTCGCTACGTCAAAAACTAACTATGCCATTCTACCTCCTCGTCCGTTCCCCCATCATCGCCCTCGTTGCGCTTTACCTAGCGACACTATACGGCTGCCTCTACCTCCTCTTCACCACCGTCTCCACCGTCTTCAAAGACACCTACCACTGGTCCACAGGAATCAGCGGTCTCGCCTACCTCGGCCTGGGCGTCGGCACCGTAATCGGCCAAGCCACCTTCGCGCTAACAGGCAACCGCTCCATCGAGCAGCAGAAGCGGCGGAATAATAACACTTTCGAGCCGGAAATGCGCCTCCTCGTCACCATCTTCTTCGCCATGTTCGTCCCCGTTTCGTTCTTCTGGTACGGTTGGTCCGCGCAGGAGAAAGCCCATTGGATCGTCCCGATCATCGGCCTCTCGCCGTTCGGCATCGGGATGGTCGGCATCTATAACACCCTGCAGACGTACGTCATCGATTGCTATCCCCGGTATGCTGCCTCCGCTATGGCTGCCCTTGTGGTGACCCGCTCGCTGATGGGCGCGCTGCTTCCGTTGGCGGGACCGCGCATGTATGCCGCCTTGGGCTACGGGTGGGGAAACTCCCTGGTTGGGTTCATTGCCCTCGCCATGGTCCCCGTCCCCATTTCATTCTATCGTTTCGGAGGAAGATTGAGAAAGAAGTTTGACTTGGGTCAGTACTGATAGAGTTACTCCGTCTGTTGCATGTTGTGGGTATATGTATGAAATTGCTTAGCAATCGTCACTACCGACTTGATTTCATTGCACATGCCACTGCAGCCATGATAGACTGGTTCCCTCTGATGTAGTCAACTCGGCCTCGGAAATAACAAGAAAGGGGCAATGGCGCATCTGGGAGCGCGTCAGACTGAAGACTTCCTGGAACAGGAAGTCCGATATCTGGAGGTGGCCGGTTCAAGCCCGGCTTGCCCCATTCTTTTTTCTTTTCCAATTTTTTTTGTAATTTTGGTGGGTGGGTGGATTCGTGGCTGAGATGGGGTTCATGCATTGTGGGGGTCCGTGGAAGGGCCGGTGGGTCTGTGTTGGAGGGGTCAGATAAAATAAGTCATTCAGCTGAATGAATGTGTCATGTGTGAAATGGGTGGCAAACATAGACTGCTTTCCTATCTTTATAGAATGTTTTTTATAGACAGTGAGAAATAAAAGTGATGGGTCCGAGAAAAGTGTGTGGGAACAATAGAATGGGTGCACGAATAGGTGTGCGTCGAGATGTTCTGGGCAAAAGTTTAACTCTACCCTTCTTTATATCCTTGACCTATGTGACCCAAATATCTCCGCTTTGTAGGCAATAATGCCCCGTTGGAGAATTTGGATACCTCTCACTCGAATTGGGCTTTTCCGACAGAGAATTATGCAGCATCACGTGCTTTGGCCCCTTAGTAGCCTGACAGCTTCCCAGATAGTTTCATCGGTACAAATCTTTGAAGCGCAGTCCTCGATATCGGTATGCATCTCCGCGCTAATGCAATGATCTTGCGCATCAAAGTAGCATCGTTTCTTTCCCATCCGCAGCCAACGTGCCTATTTCGTACCTACATCCAACAAACATGGCCTGTGACGCGCTTCGCGTTCCGTCCCCGGAGCATTCCCTTGGCGGCACTCGCAGTCAGACGCATCACGACCTCGACTTAAACAACCACCTCTGTCCCCGCCTCCGAGCCTCCAATATTTAAATATGTGCCACTGGAAGGCGTCGAGCGACTAGAAAAATACCAGCTGGGTGGATACCACCCGATCGTGGTCGGAGAGCTCCTGCACACCCGGTACAGAGTAGTTCACAAGCTCGGATACGGAACCTACTCGACGACATGGCTGTGTCGGGACTACCAGACCGAAATTTACGTGGCAGTCAAGGTTGGGACAGGGGACTCAAAGCAACAAGAAGTTGACATCCTAAGCCTTCTTCACGAGGACTCCCCCTCTGACAAGCACCCAGGCCGGGACCTGGTTCCTCCAGTTCTAGACCGATTCAACATCCACGGCCCCAATGGAACCCATCCCTGCTATGTCACAGCACCAGCAATGTGTAGTATCTCAGGAGTCAAAGACGGCTCATACAACCGGCTCTTCCTGGCCCGCACAGCTCGTTCACTCGAAACGTTTGGTATTAAACAAAGGTTTTATGGAAAGTTGGGTTTAAGAGACAAGAAGGGTTTTGGCAGACTAATTAGAGGCTGTAGAGCGGCCTGCTTTATCTGGGATTTGCAACAGTAGACAGCACGTCTGCGCCCTGTAATAATTACAGAGCAGAGTAATGCAATTGAGAATTAAAAAAAGGATTTCTTGGTCATCTAAAACCTGGATTATAGAATAAGATCCAAAACCCGATTTCACATTGGTTTGGGTTCAAGTTGGATTAGGTTCAGTTCGTAGATGGTATCATCACCCCGCTCCTCGAATCCACGCTTTCCAGCACCCGTAACGACATAGCTGTAAATGTTGTCGGTATCGCGCTTGCCAACGCCAGTGATCACGTAGTCGTAGATAGTATCCTCACCACGCTTCATGACCTCGTCCCTCTTCCCCATTCCAGTGATGACATGGTCATAGATGGTATCATCGCTGCGCTTTCCAACTGCCCGTTTTCCAACACCAGTAACAACGTAGTCGTAGATGGTGTCGTCGGCACGCTTTGCGACATCGTCACGCTTGGCCTCTGCTGACAGTTAGCAAATTCTCGACTCAAGAAGCAGAAACTCTCGTACCGTTGAGAGAAGCACCGACAGCCAGGGTGTCCAGAAGACCCAGGGTGATAGCTTTGAGGATGAACTGCATAATGAAAACGTTTGGAAAAGGACAAGTAATCTCTGCGATTTAGCAATTGGTAGCAACAGGATATATATATATAAAATCGACAACAAATACCCAGTCCCTAAAAGGGAATCCAATCCTGCTGTTGATTCTCGCCGCGGAGTCCGAACGGGGCGAAATTCCAGCCAACCCCGTTTCACAACCATAATATGGGAGATAGATACAAGAATCATTTTACTATCGCCTAATTCGTCACCTGGGAGTAAAATGTCCCCCCCTCACGTCGGATTCCGTCGGTTCGCCGTTGAAGATGCCAGCTGCATTACTCCATAACCGGCATGCTTATGGCTAAAAGCCTGCTTGGAAGGGGACCCGCGTGTTATCAGTAGACTTGCCTAGAAGATTTACGGACGATTGCATTCCGTGAGTAGCGGAGGATCATGACCCATGGAGTAAGCAACCTTTAGGGTGCGTCGGATGCTGCCGATTTCCCCGCCCCCAGGCAAGAGGAATCAGCTCTCAACTCTTTCCATCAACATGATAGACTCCATAAAGAACAAACGAATATAGTAAACATCGATAATCATCTGCTGAGATGCTCACACACTGCTATGGATCAAGGTGCCACCACGTACCTCCAAGGAAACGCTAGAATCCCTACCATTATCCATAATAAACCGGACCCGCCTTGCTCTCAAATGAGGGGTAACTATCCTCAAGATTAGGCAGGTACTGCAAGCTAACGCTCATTAGCGTCCACCCAGTGCCATCCGTTCCTATCCGTCCTTATGTCCCGCCAATAACGACTACACGGCAGCTAGAGCCGTCCCGGATCCCCACCCAGCGTGCGGCTGTGCCGATACCCATGCTGTAAGATCTTGATCTCTGCAACTATTTGCTCCGCGTCAGCTGCTGATAAGGAGTGCCTTGATTGATATATCTATCACTGCGTGGCTCTCTTTTCATTGCACAAGTTAGGCTTACGGCTTACTCAGGTACTTACTTCATAGCTCGGGTTAATGTTTTATTTGCTATGTGGTCGGAATGGGCTTCACCCGGTGCCTCAGCCGCGATATTGGTCTGAAGACGTGAGTGATTGAAATCCAGACCTCAATGGTGCTTGTTAGATGCAAGATAGATTCTCCTGTACCGATTTGCCGGGGAGTAAGTTGTCGATAAACCACTGAGGCAAAAGGGATATCCCCGCCACAGTGTCGGTCACCATCATCTGTTATGGGGGTGCGGGAAACTTAATATTGTTCAAATCACCTTGATGTACCTTATGTAAAGAAAATTATCTGTCGGTTAAAATTGAGAATCTATACGGAGTATAATGGAAAGAATTGATGGGCGTTCCCGCCTCTAAAGCCCTGCCTGCGACTTGGATGTGGTGGAGGTTGACTGACGGGCAAGGGAGTACCGGCGCCAGTGCATAAAAATAGATTGCCTGGAAGCGAGCCAATGGGCTCTACGCAAGCTTAACCTGGCGCTTTGCAACTTGCTTACTTGGCCACCCAATGTTTTGTATGGAATGATTGATTGGATACTAAAGTCCTCGCTCTAAGCGCTGGTGCTCCTAGCCGCCGGGAATAGCCACAGGTGTAGTCGGGTTTCATCTCGGATCGCTTTTAGCCCATTTCCCTCATGAAATCCCCGAGGCTGTAAACGAGGGTTACCCATTGCCTCGACAAAATGACTTTTCAAAAAAAAAATAAAATAAATGGGACACAGGTTGATACTCTTAGAAACATGGCGATGATATCACCATGGAGATATTTTCCAATAAGCCCCGGAGTGGCAGATTTCATCCATTACGCTAACACCAACCCCCGCTCGATGTTGTAGCATGAGGCACATATTTTATTCAATCTTTTGTTAGCCAAAATGTCAGTCATTTCTCGCCCGTCAGGTCGAGCAGCATTCAGAGTCGCAATTCTTTGTCCACGTCCCCGAGATGCACACGCCATAAAGTTGCTCTTTGATTTTATATACGACGAAACCTCCTCCGACAAGTATGGGGTGGTGCAGGGCGATCCTAATAAATATACACTGGGGCGGATTGGGAGGTATGACGTGGTCCTGGTACACATGCCTCAACCCGGAAAGGTTGCTGCATCCAGTGTGACGGGCCATATCAAACTCAGCTATCCGGGAATTGAAATCGCCTTTTTGATTGGGACATGTGGAGAGGTGCCCAATGGGGGAGAACCGGGTGCACTCGAGGGAAGAAAGGACGTTTTCCTTGGAGACGTTGTGATCAGTGAAGGAATTGTACAGTGTGATTTGGGAAAGCGCCACCCAGGCCGATTCACTCGCAAGAATACGGTGAAGTCGAATTTGGGAAGACCGAATCAAAGTATCCGGTCTTTCCTGGCCCAGTTAAGAATGTGGCACGATCGCTTGACCGATAACCATAAATCATACCTCGTCAAGATTCAGAACGGGCTGAAGATAACATCTCCTGGCGTCGAGAAAGATATCTTGTTCAGGCCAAGCTACAGGCACGGCGAAAATTGCCAGTGTGATCTCAATGCCTGTGAGAACGAAAGCGTTGTTGACCGTCGCCGATTAGTTTGTCAGTCTCCTTTTATCCACTTTGGCCTGCTTGCCTCAGGAGACACCATAATGAGTTCCGCCAAATATCGAGACAGGATTTCTAAGCGTGAAGATGTGGTTGCATTTAAGATGGAAGGGGCCGGGAAGTCGACCTTGATGAAATACCTCCTGCTTAACAAAAAGAAGACTGAACCCGATGCAATAGTCCCATATTTCTTCTTCCACGCCCAGGGAGTGGAGTTGGAGAGGTCTGCCGTTGGCATGTATCGTTCACTACTGCACCAGCTTCTATCATCTGGCGCTATTCCATCCAGCGTAAAAACCACCTACTCAAGACTTGCACACGGCATGTTCAATCAGGAGGGGAGTGTGATCTGGGGCATCAGAGACTTGAAGAACTTGGTCCTATCGACTATCCGGTCTCTGACCAACCTTCGTGTGTTCTCGTTTATCGATGCCCTCAACGAATGTGACCAAGCCGAGATGGGCGATATCATAATGTTCCTCCAGCAGTTGGTACATTCTGCTCAGGCATGCGGAGTTTATGTGCGGGTATGCCTGGCAAGCTGACATTATCCACATGTTAGTATTGAACATGGCTTTGAATTTGTCCTCGAACACCAGCAAGAACACCAATATGATATCAGGAAGTATGTCGAGACAAATGTGCAGGGTGGGAGCTCGAAAGCCATCCAGGACCTCAGGGAGGAAATCTGCGAACGAGCAAACGGAGTTTTCCTCTAGGTCACCCTGGTGGTTCAATCGCTCAATGATGCATTCAACATCGGCAAAGTTCATGAATTACACGAACGGCTCGATCGAATTCCGGATGGTCTTGAGGAGGTCTTCTCAGACGTTCTGACCCGAGATAGTAGAGACATGAGTGACCTGATTCTTTGTCTCGAGTTCATTCTCTTTGCTCAGCGTCCCATGAAAAGCGAGGAACTCCACTTTGCGATTTTGTTTACCAATTCCGCATTAGTCAAACGAGATGCTGAATTAGAAACCGATTCCGCCATTGAAAAATTTATCGTCCATGCCTCCAAGGGCCTCATCGAAATCACCCGCGACAAAGCTCGTACTGTCCATTTTATTCACGGATCAGTGGGAAATTTCCTCCTTCACAGAGATGGTTTCAGCAGACTTCATGCTGGGCTCGGAGAGAACGCGGTTGGGAACACCAACGACCGACTTGCGAACATCTGCTTCAACTATCTCCGTCATGTTAAGAAATCGGCCGAGGCCGAATTGAAGGAGCTGGGCAGCCTTGAACCCACATCCAGAAGCAAATTCATTAAAACAACTATTCCATTTTTCGCATATGCTACCCACGGTCTTCATCATCATAGAATTGCAGCTGAGGCAGCAGGTGTTTTACAAGCCGACTTCCTCGATGCCAGCATCTCAAGAAAATTAATCGATCCTCACACAAACCTTCGAAAAGTGCCTCTGTTCATCCATATACCTATACGCATCGACCGTCTCCTCAAAAACCAAATGCCTTCGGATCCAAAGCCGATCGAATGCCATGGTCGTCAATAAACCGATTCATCTCTTCGAACTGCCGCCTTGTACCCAGAAGGACTCCTCGCACCGTACAGAGATTGACAAGACAGTCAAGCAAAGTATTAATATTTGAGTCCGGAGGGCCACCCAGCAATCCAGTCATGGAAATCACGCCCTCGGGCCGAACCGCTTTAAGCGACTGACCAACAGTAGACAGCCCGCCAACATCCACAACAAGATGCACACCCTTCCCATCAGGCGTGAGACGCTTGGCTGCCTCGCCCCAGTTCGCATCAGTCCGATAATTCAGGATGTGGTGGGCGCCCAAGCCCCTCAGTTTTTGACCCTTTGTATCAGAGCTAGTCGTTGCAATCACCATCGCTCCACAAGCCAGGGCATACTACCACCATTAACATTCAAGCCAAACATGTCAAATGATAAACCTTACCTGCATCGCAAGGATAGAAACCCCGCCACTCCCTTGCACCAAAACGACATCCCCCTTCTTGGGGCCCTTCGACTCCAATCCAAACAGCGCATTCCACGCCGTCAACGCGGCACAAGTCAACGTGCTCGCCTCCAGATACGAAAGTCTCGATGGCATCTTCACGAGAGCCGCTTCATGAAACACGCCAAATGGACGCAATGTTCCGTCGACCCGTTGTCCGAGTCCATTACTAATGTCTGCAAAGTTGACAGGTTCAGATTCCGACTTTTGGGGAACCATGTACGTGCAGACTTTATCGCCCGGTTGGAAGTTGCGGACTTGGGAGCCGACGGATTGAACCACGCCGGCTCCGTCGGAGGCGGCGATTATTTTGGGGTTTATGGTCAGAGAATGGGCGCCCTAAAGATGGTTGGTATTGAGTTAAGAGTTAATGGGTGAGGGTGCTGGGAAGCGGGAGGGGGTACCTTGGCTATGGCTAGGTCGCGATGGTTGAGCGATGCGGCGTGGATGCGCACCAGGATGTCGTGATCACCTAGGGGGGGAATCGCACTGTTGTTGATGAGTTTCAGACTTTGGAGGCCTTCTTGGCCCTCTAGGATCCATGCTGGCGAGGTCTCTATTTTGCGGATGGTTTCAGGAGGGCTTCTGGAATCGGTGATGTGACAACGAGATTGGGGTGTGTATGGTTGGGGCAAGGAGGTGGCCTTCAGAGGACCTCACAAGTCATGGCCACAACCGAGAATTTGGGGCTCTGGTGCGGTCCACGAATCAACGCTAACCCGGCCCAACCGGAACAGCAAAGTAGGACGGTAGCGTAAGCGTTGCCCAAATTTGGAGAAGTTGAACCAGACTTTGAGGGTTGTCGGCCCGAGTGGGTAGTCGGTGAGCGATCTGGAGGATTTTCTGCAGAGATTAAAGGTCATGACATGACACGCTACTTTATGGTGAATTATCTCAATAATTTGGATTTCGGGTTATGGAACTCTGTGATGAATTTAATGGCAATGCGTGATTGACGTCCATCATGAATAGCATTAGGGTTGCTTGGCCACACCGCCCGGCTTGCCGAACCGCCAAGAGGCAGGACACAGCTGAGCCAGCCCCGCTAAAATTTCTCGCCAGCCCCACTAGCGCGGTTTCCGGTCATGTGACCCACAATAGAGCCAGCCCCTTTAAAATCACTTGTATGGCCTCTGTATCAATGTAAATTTTCTTTCTCTTATTTAATCTTACCCTTAACCCATTTAATATCTTTAAGTACTTTTTAAGCACTTACTTATCACAAGTATCATATTATGGCCTCTCTATCTATCTCTGAGTCTGAAGTCTCTGCTCAAAGTGATCTGGTATATTAGTCCCTTTAAAGTACTTTTAAAGTACTTCTAAAGCACTTTAAAAGTACTAATACTTGCTTTATA